>WAAE01012320.1:61490-93224 GCA_013400495.1 Nicator chloris | reverse complement strand
TCACTTCTCTGTGTTCTTCCTCTGTACTTAGCTCACACTTCTTGGGTCACAGTTCATGGTTTGGTGGCCATTACATCATTTAACTTACTCAAAACTGTTTATAAATATTTAAAGGGACAAGTATTTAAGCCAGATCTACTGCTTTTGGCCTAGTAACATGTAATCCAAAACTTATTTTAGGCTTTATAATATCTAATTGTAATTTTGGAGGCAGTGACTGGTGAATTTCATCTCATTTTCTTCAATACTTTTCTAAAATGACCTAGAAACATACTAATTTAACCTGCTTTGCCAGTGTCAAGCTTTTTTAAGTTGATGCTTACATGGTTTTTAATGCTCTAATCTGGGGCATACAGCATTAATATCTCTGGATACTGAAATACCCAGTTGTCTGAAACTGCAGTCCAAACATCATGTTCCAAGGGCACTGTATTTTAAAGTGTGTTTTTCCAGCATACAGATGATGTATCTTTTAATGTTTTAAGCATTTATGTAGCCCTTTCTGTTTTTTCCCCAATGAAAGCAATATTTCCTGTATGTAATACTGTTTGCCATGTGATTAAGTTAATCTTGCAAAAGTAACACAGTTACTTTCTTTTGCATGTCTCTAGAGATAGCTCCTAATTTTGGCTGATTTTCTTTTGATTCTTTTTATTTGTTAAATTTCTGATTTTTTTTAATAATGATCACTTCCATTATTGCAGTTAGTATTTCTCAGTTCTTTCAAAATTGCCAGAGGAAACAGATTTCTTGTCTTTTGCTGCTTGTGTGGGAAAGGTTTTAATGTATTCCCATATTTTGAACAAACTGAACTGTTTGTGATTTTTTGTTTATATTTGATTGTTTATTTGTTTAGCTTCTTTTCCAATTCCTTCCAGCTGATCTCTCTGCAATGTCCTTGTACCTCTTTGGGTACCTTCTCTGCAGAACAGCATTTCTTAAAGTGTTTCTGATTTTGCTTAGATTATTTCTAATCCTCAGGTACTCTTATCCATCAAATGAGAATATGCTTTTACCTAGCACTCTGTATTTCATTTTCAGATTCAAGAAGCCATAATTTCCCCTGGAGGATAGGCTGGTCTTTAAAAGACTTCAAAACACTCTCATTTTTAAAACAGATTATTAATATTACATTTTTATGTTTTTAAGATTACATTCAGTGTCCATACTGTCAGAGGAGATTTAATGAAAATGCAGCTGACAGACACATCAATTTCTGTAAGGAGCAAGCTGCACGTATTACTAATAAGGGGAAATTGGCAACTGACACCAAAGGGAAACTTCCTACTCGAACACAGGTGAGCTATAACACTTTTCTTAACTTGTGACTTGCATTCAATGTCAAATCAAGCTTTTTAAATAGTGTGTTGCTTTTAAAAAGAATTAACTATTTTATTCTGTAATTTTATTATTTGCACTGACTGAAATTAGACACTAAGCATGGATGAGGCTTTGCTTTCTTAAACTGCAGAGATCCATAAGTCAGATGGCAACAGTTGCAAAACCAAAACCAGTCATAAATGTAATTGAGAAATGTACAAATGACAGGTAAAGATAGGAGGAGGAAATAGAGATGCAGTTTTTGTAAAGGAAGTTGTGCTGGTTTCTCTGTCCAGTTAGAGACTTGCTTAAGGGGCAAACAAAGGTACCTGAGTACAGGACAACTGACAGCAGTATTGTGGCTAATTAGAGGCTTTAGAGGGATTCAGGTGTATTACACAGTATTTTGAATCAATGCAGGGACTGGTCCAGACCACACAGGTGAAAGTAAGATTTGGATTTGAAAGACAAAAATAATTCTGCCGTTTAGTATTCTCTTTTGAATTAATTGGTAATGAGATGATACTTTTAGTCTTAACTTTACCTTCATTACAGCTGTGGAAAAAGTGGATAAAAGCTGTAGAAAAGACAAAAAATGCAGAAAGACATACAGTTGAACAACAAAGTTCACCTTTGTTGAACTAAGAACACTAACTTAGAATATTTCCTGCTAGTATCATCTGTAAGTATTAGAAAACAGACTATCAGAAACCATTTGCATGTTCCCATACCAGAAACAGGTTACCTAGTAGGAAATCATCTGTTCTCCCACAGTACCTGAAAGAGCTACCTGTTGTGTTATATAGATTGCTTGATTTAATTGCTTAAATTTCTAGGTTGTATTTTGTTACAGTACAAACCTGCTCCAGTTAAGAAGATGCCTTCTGTAGGATCAACACCATCACCATCATCACGCTTACCACAGCCAAGTGGTGTTAGCAAAACTGTTGTAGGTATGAAATGAATGTTATGAATTGTTCCATGTCCTTTCTAAGTAATAGTTCTCAAACTATGCATAGTTCTGCAAACTATGATTATTTGATATAGTGGCTTGCAAAATCTCATTGAAAATAAATTTGGAAGGGGCACTGATTGCCGTCTATCTAAAAGTACACATGAGCACTTAGGATTCTGGTTTATATAGCAGGTCAATTTTTTTTCTGATTTGAATATGAAAAATTACTCTGTAATTTTTGTAATTTTAGTAATGCATGATTGTATCGAATACTGATCTCTCACCTGAAATTTATGTAATGTTTAATTCTGTAATTAATTTGTGTGCTGAATATGATCATAAGAAAATACATAGTCAAGGCATGTATATTATAATTATGCAAACAGTGGTCTAATTTGGGTTTCAGATATCGTCAGATATCAAACATGTTCTCTTCTTACATACTTTGACTTTTCCTTGCCTTTTTTTCTGAGCAAAGTAATTGAGATACAGTATGTTTTCTTAGAATAAAATACTATGTCTCAATTACATATATTCTATACATTTTTTGAAACATATTTTCTTTTTGTATTATCTTGATACTGGCTCATATTTATTTCTAAAACTCTTGTTTTGAATTTTGCAAATTTTTTTGTTAAATCATATCATTTCAGCAGCAAAATCTTCTATTTTCTTATATTTTCATGTTTGCTTTTCAATTGCCAGGTGCCTCTTCAAGTAAAGTACTGTCTCCGTCTGGATCCAGTGGGAGCAAGATTCAGACATTATCACCAGCTCATAAAAACTCGCTGGGAATGGTGAACCCCCAAGCAGGGTGAGTTACATCTAATGTTGTCATTTGTGCTTTATTTCATATTTAGGTTGTTCTAGTTCTAGAATTCTATGCGGTTTGTTTCACTGCTTTTTATTTTTTTCCCATGAACTTCAGAAGTACAGTGTTTTACATTCATCCTTTATCTGTAAATGTAGCTAATGTTTAAGGAACATTGGAGAAGGCAAAGGTTTTATCAAGTTGATTTAACAATAAAGGGGGTCAAGAGATAAAGAGAAAGTATATTAAAAATTACAGAATAGGGAGAAGTGGTTGGAGCAATGAATTTTTTATTGGTGAAAGTGAAGGGTTTTAAAAAAGCAGAAAACATTAGGCATCATTTCTTACACTTAATGGAAATAGAAGAAAAAGGCTTTTGCCATAGACTACAAGGTAATTGTGACAGGATCTTCTCTCTTAACAAAAGGATGGAGGCTTTGTCTCTTCCCTTTCCTGTCTTAGGAGGCAACAAATAAATGAGCACAAATAAGAAGAAAACAGTGCACTTAAAACAGCAAGGAGTGCTACATGAAGATTATTAGAGTTCAGTGTAAGTGCTGGTGTGATCAAGGCTGTGACTCATGCCTTGCTGGAAGGGTAGACATTTCATAGAATCTCATAGAGAAATCTGTGGAAGGGATTGAGGAAAAGTAGTACAATTCTACAGAAGTTCAAGGAGCACCAAGGAGCACTGAGAACACAAAATATAAAAGGAAGTGATTACAATTACAACACTGGTGATTGAAAAATATTTATTCCTATAAAAATGAGTATCCAATTGGTAAAGACTCTATAATGTGAAAAAAAAAAGTCTTAAGTTCATGAGGAAGAAAAAGGACATTCTAAAACTCTTGGGGTTGGACAGCAATTACACAAAAGAGATTTTTGGTTTATCACTGTCAAATTTTACAGGTTATGCATGAATATGAATTACAGCTCTGTTGTGCTTCCCTCCTAATTCCCTATAGCATCAGTATTCAATTCTGTCCCTCCTTGCTCTACCTACTCATGATAACTGTTTCAGATACAGGTCAGATGCAGAGTCCATGAGGCTGACAGGCGTCTTTTTTATTTCCCCCCCTCTCCTGGTGTCTCACTAGCCTTTCGTCAGCTTCACTACCATTTGTAGGCATCTATGCTGTGGCTGTCAGAAAATCCCAGCCCCTTATTCACTGATTTTCTTTATTTCTTCATTTTTAGAAGTTGAATTAACACCTACTGATGAGTGTCAAACAAGCAGGTCTGCAAACCACAGTAAAAAAGTCAGCTGAGATAATTTCAAGGCATGTTTCTGAGTCCAGTAGTGTAACCCAGCTGTCTGGGAAAGGTTTTTTCCTGTTGAAAGTTCCTAATTGAAGTCTGTATTTGTGTGTGAAGATGCAGCAATTTTGGTCTTCACTTGTTAACAAGGAAGTTCTATATCATTTTACCAGTCAGTTGCTGTTGCAATAAGCATATGAAATTTGGTAGAAATTAAACCCCCTTGTGTTCCAGCTATTCCTCAGAAATCAGAGGTGCAGCTTGGCTTAATTTCTGATTATAACTGGTTAGGCACTGTGGCTGGTTATGTTCAATAAGAACTACAATTCCAGATTCACAAATAATGTAGTTTATTGAAGTAGCAGATCATTGATTCTTGTTAGATTGCTGGTGATGAAAGCAGTAGATCTACAAAATGTAAGTGTACAGTGCCATGTATAACTGTTCCCAGCTGTACTCTTGATGCAGCTGGAGGTGCAAATCTTACCCAAAGAGTCATCCCTGCTTTGGGGAGGGGAAGGAGGAGCAAGGCCATTGTCTGTGAAGTAGGGTCGTGTTCTCATACTTTAAAAATGGAGGATTTCAAATATCAATTTTAGACCTTTTGGAAAAGTGGAGGTATGACTATAGTCAGATATAATTGCTTACCAGTTGCTGTGGTCCTAGTTGGTGGAGAAGGAGCTTTTTTCTCATTTTCATATAGGTGGGTGCATTTTTCAATATATTAATTATGTTTGGATACCTTTGGCTGAACTGGTTGTAACAAAGGCAGCACAGATCCCTAGTAATTCAGTGTTGTACTCCACCCAGGTGAGTGAGCAGTGAAGGTCACCTGACATTACTCCTGTCAGCATGTTACAACCTCACATCATCTTCCCAAAGGTACAGATTTGTAACAGAGGCTGGTTGTGCATGAGGTGGAGTGAGGTTGGTACCGAGGCCTGGGTGCACTCCTGTGCTTCACTGAGACACCAGTGAGCTGTGAGACCTCTGCCTCACCCCAGGCATCATTCAGTTATTAAGCCTTGCTCCAGGCTGGTGCAAGATAAGCAGGTGGCTTAGCTCAAATTTTTGCTCAAAGGGCCTCATGAATTCTCCACAAACTCACAGCACCTCTGTATCTTGACATAATAAGTCTGGCAATTTTCTACAGTTGCTTACTGGACTTTGTTTCTGGTAGTCTTCCATTTTCTCCTCTGTTGCTTGGAGAAAGAACTGTGACATGATGAAGCCAATAGCAGCTGGGGAGATGTTTGCCCAGGTTCTTTCTGTTAATGCGTTCCGCTAAACGCAGAGATGGCTTCTGGTTGGCACAGCTCTCAGATAATGATCTCTGCTGAAAGGCAGTAAATGTTAGCTTGGCTTATAACAACCTCAATTGCCTACACAATTTCCAGATTTTAAGAATCTGGGTGTGGTATGTTTCTGCCTGCAGTCCCTCTCATTGCTCTAAAAAACTTACTCTCTTCTTTTTGCCAACTAGCCCTTATGGTATTTGCTGCTCATACTAACCAGTCTTCTACAGGTGGCTGTTAAATGTGTCTTATTCCTAAGTGTTGCATCTGTGACTTGGCATTTCTTTTTTTAGCTTCATTGTAATTCACATCTGGGTACAAATTTGTCAGAATTTATATTGAAGCAAAGAGGTGTCAGAGCCAGTTACATCATGGAAAAGTTAGGTTCCTCAGATTGGTCACTGGTGACAATTTTGGCCTTAATCATCTCAACTTCTGCCTTAGTATTGGGGCATGAGGGGGAAACACATTGGGTTCTGTTGAAATACCTACAAAATTATACCAAAGCAGGGACTGAGACACTAACAGCAATGTCCTGCATGAGAGTGAAAATAATTAATACTTCAGCGACAGATTTTAAACATTAAAACATCTTACAATTTAGGCTGGATAAATGCAGTTGGAATTACTTTCTAAAACAGAAGAACTTTTGAACATTACCCTTCAGTAAGATTAAATAAGATTTATTCATTTTACTACATTTATGATTTAACCAGTACAATGACAAGCCTTAGTATGAGATCTGGGACTCTGTTATACCGAAGTCAGACAGAGCTTATGCTGGAAGATAAGTTGTTATGCTCTTCTGAGTTGTTAGTGAAACAATTTGCTGAGCAGTGTTGGGTGAGAGTAGTTTCAAGGACAATCTTTTAAATGGAAAGTTAAGCAATCACTTTTTCTTTTCTCCTTGACAAATACTGAAAAGCCTACACACATTATTTTGAGCAGATTAAATTCCAGGTTTTGCTGTAAGAAACAAGTTCCTGCAGTTTGCACTAAGGGAAACTGTAACTTTGGGGGTTTTTTAGGTATTACTTCAGTGTGTAACTTTCCATCTTAACCTAGATTGTTGTAATTCTGGACTTTCCAGAGACGTAATAGAAGAGTGGCTTAATAGTAGAATTAGAATTCCATTGTGCAGTATCAAGGATGAATTAGCTCTTTGCACGAAGTGAAGGGACGCCGCTGCCTTCTGTGGAGCCGTGGTGGCTCTTCGTGCGGGGATGCGCGGAGGGGACGCGGTGCTGAGCGCGCAGTGCCGCCCGCGCCCGGCAGGTGGCGCTGGCTCAGCGCTGCCCGGGGCCGGGGGAGTTCCGTAAAGGGACGGAGCTGGGAATCATCGCCTGTAAACCTCGTGTGCAGCATCGCAGCACACACTTTTGCTTTCTGTGGGCAGAAGTGGAACCCTATTTTACGAGCTCACTTATTGTAAGTTATTTTTACTGTGCGGTATCCTTTTTTCTTTAAATTTGAATTCTCCTGTTCTGCTCGCCAAGTAAAGGACTACTGAGAGACTGCAGCACAGTATCATCAACATAAGCTATGTTAGTGCCAGTGGGGCTTACTGTGTACGTGGAGATCGGGATGTGTCAGCTGAGGTCCGCTGTGAGTTTTCTCTTTCTGCCTGCACAGAGTAAGGACACAGACAGTCCTTCCAGTGTGAATGAAAGTGTTGCATAAGGGCATAATTTCTGGGTCATACAGAAGGAAGTGGAGGAGTACCATGTGACTGTTGTAGTCAGTAGGAAAATCTTCATTCATCTGGGTGAAAATAGGTTTTTATCTTTTTGATATTGAAGGACTGAGAAAAGGAAAATTAATTCTATGTAAGTTGTCATTAGGCTGATAATTTGATATCATGTTATGAACCCAAGTTTGATATGTATTTTATAACAATATACAAGTTAGTAGTGTCTCACATTTCTTGAGGCATATGGTAGCTGTAGTAGCTGTCAGAAGTAATCAGATGTTCAGGAGAAGAAAATGGGTAGGTTCTTCCTAACCTAAGGGTAAGCAAACAGGTGAACTCCACACCCACATACAAACAGTTTTGCACAGCAGAACCTGATACAACTGTTTGTGGCCCGTCACAGATCTTTTGTGTGTACAGATTACTTGTCTGTACATGTTTCATTTGTGAACAGTTATGATTTTTTTGGTTTTTTTAAATGAGACTTGGAGATTATGTGATTTTTTTAATATGGCAAATGAATCCTTAGAAATTAATTTTTAATTTATGCTTTATTTTGGGGATAAAACATACACTTTAATGTTAATGTTTCTATCCTGGGAATCCTGTCTGCTAGTGACACATCCACTACTGTCTTACAGCTGAAATACAATATGAACAGCACACCAAATCAATAACAGTAAATTTTAAATTCCACTTACATATTTGCCATAAAGCATTTGTGACCTTTAAAAACATTATCTTTTTAACACAGTTTGTTCCTTTTTTTGAAGACTGTAACTTACAGGGCTTTGTTCAATTAAATCAAGGTATGTAAGTAGTTGTCTTCGAGATCCTTGCATTTCAAAAGATTCTTGCGATCAAGTTTTTTTTCATTAGAATGTGAAAAGGCTGGTTTTGTTAAGGTGTGAAAGAATCCTGTAGTGCTTTTTTTTGACAATGTTATGACAGCTTCTAGGATATTTCTTTGGTGTTCTACTTGGTATGTGCCTGGAGTTCACAGATTACACTGATAATTTGTTAAAGTTCAAAAATAACTAAGAAAATCATGTTAGGTTGGAGTATGTGTCTTACAGTGTCAAAGACCTCAGTGTTGCTTCCCACTTTCTTGGCAGTATGTAAAGAGTATATATTAGGTCAAACAGGAGTTAATTGTTTTCAACCAGAACATCTGTTTGGCAAACTGTTTGTAGGTTTTACTTTATGATGATAAGATGATACAAATGCAGAACTTAACTTGAAGATCTGACTTTCTAATCTAAGTTGTGATTTCTGAAAAGCTACAAAAATGTAGCTTTCCCTTATGATGATGTGAGTGAGGGATTTTTTTATTATTTTGTTGGTTGCCCTTTCTAAAAATGTTTTTAAAATTTGATTTCTGATTTATTCTTTTTGGTTTAGAAATGTTATCCATAGTACTAAAAAAAAGAAATATTAAAGTAGTGGCTGTATCTATAGTACTGTCTATTGAGAATGGGGTTTTTCTTGTTAAAACAAAGCTGGGTTTCTTTCAGGCTGTCCTCTATTCTGCCTTTACAAATTAAAAAAAAAAGAAAAAGGAAATTTTTTTTCTTGCTAATTCTAGAGTTGTATGTATGTATCTGTTATTTTCTAATGTTTAAACTTATTATGACTTGTAATTATGAGCTGTCTTTTCTACATATGTTGTATGAGATTATGAAAGCTGTTCCTAAAAGAGAACAAATGTGAATACATAGTGCAGAGTGTGAGGATAACTGACATTAGTGTTTTGTTTGAAAAAGGATTCTAAAAAATGTATTGGAAACCTAATCAAATGTCTATGAAATCCATTCCTCATCAAAGCAAGAAGAAACCCTTTTCTTTGCTGGAAAATTAAAGTCTGATTTGTACAATTTTTTTATAAGTCAATGGAATTTCTTTGGTAATATAGGTATTGAATTGTGAGTATTTTTAATTTCTTTTTTTGGCGTAACTTGAATAGCAATATAGCATTGTCCTTATGAGCACTCCTTTATATATTTTAATAGTAAGATGGACAAGTTAGGCCCACCACTGTGAACTGGAAGAGATGTGCAAAGGTTTTATGACACTGATACAAAAACAGACAGTACTGTCAAAAGGCCAAATGAGTTGTTGCCTGTAAAGAGGTAAGTATTACAAATCAGTGTGGTTTATCTACTTTGCAAAACTGTTTCTCCTAAGCAGAAAAGTGTGCCCTTAACAAACATCAGCTGCCCAGTATGTCTTCCATGTAAATGCTATGGGAGAAGAGTAGATGACATAATTAGTATCAAAGTGAGGTAAACAACATGATAGGAAAGGGAAGATGAAGGTTTCCCTCAGATTTGATTTCTTCTGTCAGTGCTTGATTACACATTAAAAGTAACAAATTTGCATCTTGATTACAGATTAAAAGTAATGAACTTGTGCCTTTCTAAACCCAAGATAAAACTGATTTCCATGATGCAAAGCTGAAGTAAGCAATTAAGCCTGATAACTGTACTGGTTTTTGACAAAATAATTTTATTCTTTTAGAGTCAAATATTTCTCTTAACTCCTACATGAGTAAGGTAGGTGTGATGGTCCACAAACATGAGGAAGGCAGACTTTGTAATGAAACATCTTTGATTAAGTCCAGCTTACCCATATAAAGATTTTGGGATATTCAGAAGTCTTTATAAGATCTAAGTTTGGAAGGAAGGTTATTCCAACTATTCTAATCTTTTAAAAGGGAATTAGATACTAAATTGTAGTTAAACCTTTGTTATATTTTGGAAGATGCCAAATTCAAATCAGCTGCTTTTTCATACTGTAAAAGAGAAATAAGTAGTGAATTATGTGTCATACACATGGAATGTATTGCTTTACACAGTAGAAATGTGTCTGAATCTCTTAATGCTGTAACCAAAGCTGTAGTATCTTTGAGATGGGGACAGAATATTTGACTTTCATTTTGAAGAAGCAAAAGCAATGAAAGGAATAGGAGCTCTTTTTAGACAAACAGAATTTCTTTATGTTTTTATTTGCTCCTGTGAATGTTTGGTTAGAGTTATAAATCCTGTGAACCATCAAAAATTAGCTCAGTTTTCCATTTTGTAATACATTATTAAGATGTTGAAAATTTAGCTGAATGAGTTACTACAATTGCTTAAAATAGGCCCTATCCATAGAGGAGTGATTTGATTTTTCTTCTTGAGAAAAATTCTTTAAAAGTATAGGCATTTCTTCTGCTCTTCATATAATTCCTGTTGTTCTTACTCAAGTATCTACTGAGTTCAAGAATTAAATCTGCCTCATTTGCAGCAGGTTATTCAGTATATTGCATGCCAACAGCATTCAGCTAGTGTGAATAGTTCCTAACCATTCTTAAATTCAGCATAGCAGTGTGGATGGTTGCAGTTTATGGCAAATGTTTCTGGACTTTGGGACACATGCCATTAGTCAGCAGAAAGTTATTTATGACTTTGCACAGAGCTATGAGCTGTTGTGGGTAACTGTGACAGCTGTCAAGAATATCTGAAAACACTCTGTCTGAGAAGCAAGATTTATATATCAGTATTTGATACTGATAGATTTCAACCAAATCATACATGCATACATAGAAAAAGACAAGCTTCTTTTACAAATTACTTTCAGATTTTTATTTTGCAAGCAGTGGTAATTCAACTAGATGTACAACATGAGCTGCTTTAGGAAGGGAAGTCACTTTCAATCTTATTTCTTTTAAAATAGAGAGTGGATAATAAATTTCTTTAGAGTATGTCTAGATTTTGAGAGTTCCAGCTGGTATTGGTACACAGCCTCATCTGCTGCCAGGCTCTATTCATGCTTCATATGATGCAACACAGAGCAGGGATTTATATAGCTTTTCAAAAACAAAACACAAAATCCAACCAAACAGGAAAAACAACAGAAGTGGACAAGTTTATCGAGAAGGCAGAGATGGAGCAAATCAGAAGAAACCAAGCTGTGGTGGCACAAGTTGAAATAACCAAAAATACCTGACTTTGTTGGAAGGCATCTGTCTCTAGAGATCAAATTGCTACTTAAGGATGCAATTTCAAGATTTGTCACTAAACATACGTGAAACCTGATGCTAATTGTGTGTCTAGATTTGGGCTGAATAAAGTTGTAGACAGTGGCAGCCTACTCTTTGTGTTGATTTACTCATCAAAACTGTCAGAAATCACAGAATGAGTAAGGTTGGAAGGGAAGTTTCTGTCTGAAAATATATTTGAGGTTTCTTCTACCCTTTTAGAAAACTTGTTGTGGAGAAAGACTGCAGAAACTATGCAGAAAGCTGTGTTTAAACATCTTGGAATGAAGATGTCCTGTTAAACCTTTAATAAGTGATGTTTTATCTGTTCATGAGACTTTGCCTCCTTTGATATACAGGGTGGACTGTGCACTTTGAATGTGGCTTTTCAGTATTTCGATTTCCTCCCCTCCCCAGCTCAGTCAGTGGCCTGAATCCTGTATTAAGACTTTGATTTCTCTGAAATTTCTTTGGTATACACCTAGTACTTACTAAAGCACCACGTGAATTTTCAGAGTACTTAGTGAGATGAGGATGTATGATACAGTTGAAATACAGGGAAGAATAGTGGAGTGGTTTTCAGGTCAATTTATTTCAAATATCCAGGACTCCTAACCTGATGTTCAAAACTGATTTGAAGTACACTCTGAAGAGACTTCAATTTATGAAATAAATGCTGTTAGTTTTGAAGAAGTAGTATGTTGGTCCCAAGGTGAAAATCCAGAGAAAACTGAGTCAGACATAATTTTGAATTTTTTTTTTTTTAATTACTTGGACATATCTAAACAGGAATTGAGACAGAATTCTATTATTAGCTTCATTGCCTGATCATCCCTGATCCATGATGATCCCATTATGTTTCTGTGTGTGCAACTGAACTTTTCTTTATATGCTTTTCTGGCTTCCATAACAGATAAAGTAACAGTCCAGTATGTTCTTTCTACTGTAGAGCTCTAATGACTTCTACTCAATTATAAGCAAAGGTCTCTCTTCATTGTATAATGAGATGGGGAAAATAGCACAAGATGAGTATTTAGCCTCTGTACATCATAGCAGTAATTTAGGTTACATTTATGACTTTTATTCTAGAATTTTGTAGCTTCTGAAAGGCTGACATAACTTCCAGTAAGTTTTAATTCTGATACAACTGATGTACTGCTTTTCAATCTGCACAGTATTTTTTTTTTCAATTAAGTCTATCTTTAGAATCTCCTTGCAAAATAAGAGGGCAGACAGGAAAACTAATGAAGGTTAGTGTTCTGCCCAGTGAGCCATAATCTTTGATCATTCCACTCTACCTGTTGCAAGTAGAAGCCATTCTTGTCAAACTTGAATACTTTAATTAAATATAATGTCAATTTATTTAATCTTAAATTTAGTTGCTGATTTCCACTTTTGTGCTTAATTATTTGATGACGTTTCCACTGGTTGAAGTGATAGAAGGAGCTGAAAAGCCATCTGTATTCCATGTGCATTACATGAAGGGAGAAATGTTTTATGCGGCATGTCTATAATTCAGGAGTTATTACATGTTCTTCAGTTGTGTCAGTGTTGCATTTGAAGTTACTGGAGTTGAATGCATTTCCTTATATGTGATTTGAAAACCAAACCAAGACCAGATAGTGTATAATTCTTAAAGGAGCAGTTAGGTTTTTCTGAAGGGAACAAACGGTCTCTTCGTGACTATTTTTTAATGGAGTTTTATTTTAATTTTTCTTAATGTCCTTGAGTAAATCCCAGCTTAAATTTCATTTATGCATTGGTGTTCAAGAATGAGAACAGAAAAACTTGGTCATGCACAAGATGTCAGTCTGAAGATTTGCCAAAGAAGAAGAAATCCCAGTGAATGGTAATTCTTTTGAACAATGATGAAAACTTCTGTCCTTGATCACTAATGATAAAACAGTACCCCGTCCAATTTATTTTTCTTAGTGCTACTCAGATTTTTCAGGGGATTCTGATATTTCTCTACTCTTCAAAGCCAGCAGCAAGATGTTCTCAGTATTTGGGATGTGCTGATCACTGTATACTGGCTTCTCTTAATACTCATGAGTCCTGAGGGAAGCAGGTTCCATATCTGTGTTGTCATACTATTGACCCCAACTTTAGGAACACTGTGACAGTTTAGAAAAAATTGAGGCCTTAATGCCCACCTGGATGAACCTTCTTTCTTCTCCTTCTATTTATGTTCATAAATGTAATTGTGCTTTGAAGAAAAAGGATTTGCAGCATTATCTAAGAAGAAAAAAGTCTTGTTCACTCACTCCATATTGGTCACAAAGTATTGAAAATATGGTATCTTTTCTACAGATCTTAAAGTATTAAAACCTGCAGTCATCTGCTCTCTATTTTCCTAAAACACCTACTAGTCCTAAAAAGTGACTTAGAATTTGTCAAGGTAGATATTAGAATGTACTGAGCAACCAATAATGCAGGATCTACCTGTTTGGAAGTAAGACACATGAACAGGAAGGGACTTGCTGTTTTATTTAACTTGTCATTGTAAGGTTCAAGTCATAACAGTTCACACCATGCAAGTTCATGCCAAAGCTGCTCCTCATGCTGTTGGTAGGAAATGAGTTATTTTTCACAGAGTTAACTAATGTGTATATTGATGCACTTTTATATGTGTGTATATATATATATGTATAATTTGAAAATGCATATGCTTGTATGTATTTCTCTCTGTGTGTATAAATCATCAGGTATTTCGTCTATTTTAGAGGTGCAACAAAAACCCGGACATCAACCCCTCCTAGTGTGGCAAGAGCCATGAGCATGGGTGCTTTAACAAACAGAAGAAAAACTAGCAATTCAGACATTTACTTAAGGTAGCTTTTAACTTTGTGGATTTTGTCATTAATAGAGCCTTCATTAAAGGGGCTTACTTACTAAAAAAGAAGTTGGGGAATGTATTATTCTCTGCAGTTAATAGAGGATCAATATATTTTGCATGTTTATCATTTGACAGCACACCTTTGTCATCAGCTGTCTCAGATGTGCACAGAAGACCCTGTTGGAAATGTCAAAAACCTCTTGGGAGCTGTTGAAAAAAAAACCAAATATTATTTCAAAAGAAACTGGATGAAATTTGCATGCTAAGCACACAAATTGTCCTTTTAAAGGATAGGATGAAAATTATATTGCTGGTTTAGCCTTTCTTTTTTTGACAGGCTAAGTTTTAAGTTTTCAAACACTCCAGTTAATCTAAGTAGTCAATGAACTATTTGCTCCTGCTCCTAGAACTCTGGTGTTTGTTGTTGTCTCGCAGGGAAGGTGGGTATCTGGCGATACGTATGGGAGCCTAGGTGCAGTCATGAAAATGATAGTAACAATAACTCTATTCATTGCAAGGATTAGACTAATTTTACACTAAGTTATACTGAACTGGCTTACAGAGAATGTTCTTTGTTTGGGAATTTTCAGGTCTGACGGGAAGACTGGATGTGACACTGGAGACTGCCCATCCTCAGTCAATGGAGGAAGTGCAAAAAGCAGTGAAGGGATTTCACCTGTACAGTTATCCAAGTTCTGCCATGAATGTGGAACAAAGTATCCAGTGGAATGGGCCAAGTTCTGCTGTGAGTGTGGAATTCGAAGAATGGTTGTGTGAACACATTCTTTAAAGCAGAAAGAGAATAAGAAATTGGAACATCTGCTATGTACTGTTGCATGGAAAGCTTGAGCACTCCGTCCGGTTAGACTTCATGCTGCAAATGTCAAAACATCATTTTGTAACTTTCTGAGTGCAATCTTCTGGTTACACAGTTATTTATAAACAATGATACATACTGTATATAAAAATAGCAGCTACCTGAAACTGTGCTATTCAAGGAAATACTCTTTTCTCTTTGTTGAAAATATTTAAAATTAAGGTAAAAATGCGTTAAGTAACCTAGGTAGCAGAAGAGGTTCAATGTTATTTTTTTTGTAAATCCTACTAGGCAAAGGATTTTTTAAATCTCCTATGTAGGGTAATACTTACCTATAGGGAACTAGCTGTGAGCAACTTGGGCTTCAAAAGTTTTTCTGTGGAGGCATTTCCTTCATCTGTGACAGTAACTTAGATGCTGTGTTCTAAGTGCAAACAACATAAGCAACTCCTTAGAAATTCCTAGATAAAAATGTAAAAAGTTTGCCTCTTTAAACTCTTTAACAGTAATATGCTAATTGGACTTTCCAGTTGCTTCTTAGAATTTTTTAAATCAAAGTGGAAAGACGACCTGAGAATTCTCTTTCCATCTAAGAAGAAAGGCAAGATTTTCTTTTTGTGACTTTCCGTGTTCTGTTTTTCAGTCAAAACATGATAATATTTTTATGTATTTATAAGGACAAATACGGTATCAATTTTATTATTATTCATTTTATTAACTTCCTTTTGTTTCGAAATACTCGTCTTCTTCCTCCTGTGCTCTACCATGACCAGTATATCTAAAGGTGTTGTGCTTTGTCTTTGTCCTATTTCCAAAGGTCCTGCTCATTTTTTTTCTTTTCCCCGATTTCCTCAAGGGAAGTCAAAGTCTGTCCTTATCCTACCTAAATGTTGAACTCTTATTTTCAATACAGCCTTCTTGATGTATCCAATACCAAAAAAAATAGTTCTATAAAAATGAATGCTATTAGAGCAGTAGATATTGATGTAAGTAGTGATTTTTTTATTCTTATTCCTGTAAAAATAGCACAGCTTACGCATATGAGTGCATAGGGCAGTAACTGTGCTTCACTGGTACATGTGTCAATACCTGACTTTTTTTTTTTTTGTTTTTTTTTTTGCAATTTTGTATATTCCTGATCTCAAAACAGCAGTCTCTTCAAGTTAGTAATAGAATTCACATTAATCCATTGGGAAGAAGGGAGAGACTAAAAGTTATTCGGTTTTTTACTCATTACACATTTACTAATAAAACCATTCACAAGACAAATCAATTCACTTGTATCTTAATGTAGTAATTTATTTTGTGAAGTTTTGCTTTGAAGTACCTGCACCATCTTCATTATGCGTGACAGAACAATCTGAAACAACTTAACTGTGCCTTTCCCACAGTAAATACATTGTTTGTCAGAAACTGGTACTTTCAGCTCGCAAACACCATTAGATTTAATTCATTTAATTTCTTTACAACTTACAGGAATTCTAATGGAGTATTCCATGAGAGTATTATGGTTGTAGCTTGCATTCTCAAAAGTTGTGATTATCAATGGGGCCAATTTGGAAGAAAGTGTGATTGAAGAAAAGCATCTTCAAAGCAGACTCCAGTCTAAGAGAATGAGTTATTTAAGAGACTCGATGTAGTTATGTTGCAGGCCACAAGCTACTGATGTTTTAAAATTAGTTCAGTGAACATCTTGCACTTTCTGTACGAATTTTTTTTTAGAAATTATCTTTCATTCAGTGTAGTCTTTTCATAATTTTTAAACTGGCTATTAAGCCAATAGGATGGATGACTGGTAATGATAGTTACTACTGACAAATCCTAGCCAGTTTATTTTCTGGGAGTTTAGGTTCTAGGATCCATATTATGGCACATTCATGTCTGTATTTGGAAAAACCAGAATTCTGCGTTCTTTCCATCAATAAGCCTGGACTTGGGCCGTGGAGGTCTGCAGATTGAAGTATTGCAAGCTGAGAGTCCATCAGCAAAGATACCAGTCCAGAATAGGTTTGATCAAATAGTGAATCTACTCTTACCTGATAAATTTGCAGTTGTTTCTGCTTGAAAATGCATTTTTCCATTTATTAAAAATGCTTTCTACAAAGGGAATGTTTAGTATGGCACTAAATACCTTTTAGATTTTCCAGGATTATTGTAACTGTAGGAAAAAACTTACTGACTCTCCTTTGAATTGTAGGTGGCAGATTTCCTAATTTCAAATCAATTCTCATACAGTTACTGTATTTTCTGTTTTGTGAGCTGTTTGTGAGATTTCTTGGCTTTCAATGCAGCACTTAGTAAATTACTTGAGTAGCACGTCATTTGCTTCATTTACACTTATGTGATTTGTCATGAGGATCAGATAGGGAATTGAGCTGAATGGAAAGAAAGGGTTTTAAAACTGATCTTTTAATCTGGCCCTACGAAGAAAGTCTATGAAACATAATTGACTATTGATAGTAACACTGGATAATGTGTGTGTGTTGTAATCCACAGTAAATATAAGCAGATAATGAAATTCTTTTTGACTCTGTAGTTTGGTGCTGTATGGTAAGACTTATGAGAGGCTCAATATGTTTTGTGTTTATCAACTGGCTTTGTTACTGAATAACATAGGTTTCTGAAGTCTGTGTTGTTACAGACCCAGCCTGTATTACTCAAGGTATCAGCACAGATCATTGTAATTCCATCTCAGTGGATGTTTGTACAAAACAGTGGATTGGTTTTCATAACATCCCTGAAGAACTGAATGTGGAAAACAAATTTGTTCTGTTTAAAGGAAAAACATTTTCAGGGAGTCGGACTGAATTCTTAATCTTTAGTGTATTACATGTGTCAGGAAGATCCCAAATTTAATTTATTGGTGATCTGCATCCAAACCCTCTTGCCCATGTCTTCTCCACACTCTTATGCCTTGGTTTTCATGGGAGGAAAAAACATGAACTGTGCACTGTCTGTTTATAGTGAAATTTAGTGATGCAATCGTTGTGATGATTCCTATACCAGTGTATAACCCTATGACAGATTTACTGTCTGCCATTTTATCTGCCTAATGGTATTACTAAGGTTCTTCCATTCATTAAAGAAGCGGTGGGGGGGGGGGGAAGTTCAAAGGTAAAATTCCATTTAGAGAAACAAGGAAGAGGCTGGTTTTGATATTTAGCCTGAGGGAGTTTGCATTCTCTTTCTACTTTTGTGATTTTCTCTTATACAAAAGACCTCTCTGTGCCAGGTAGTAGTGCAGGATCACCAGAGCTATGCTGATAGAAGTGCAGTGAAGTTATGAAAAATGCTAGCTTCAGTATTAGAAGCAGCATAGCACAAAGCTTAATCTCTATATGATGTACCTTACACAGGTTTATATTTATGCATGATGGCCACAGCCTAAGTAGTTTCAGAACTGGAATCTCTAAATATACCGCAATTAAAATATGTGTTTATATGAATAATTAGTCATACACACTACTGCAGGGAGGTGCTTCACCACCATTTCAGGTTGCAACTACGAAATGAACATATAGGCAGAATTTTTCAAATTTGCCAAAGACTCTCAAAGAGCCCTTAAACTCGCTGGAGGGAGTGGGAAAGCTCCACCTGAGAGTTCCCTGTTCAGGAGGGCATCAGGATGGGGGAGCTCTCCATGGTGCTCCAGCGCTGAGCCTCCAGCACAGTGCTGGGGCAGCGGCTGCTCCAGTGCAGCCACGCGTCCTGTGCCTTCACAGCATGGGAACTCCAGGTTGTATTGTAACACCTGACCCAGTCTTCATACAGCATAGAAGTTCTCTGTCATCTGTAAGGGTCTAGCTCCTAATTCATCATCACAGCTGAGAGCTGGTGCCTGAAATGCAGGGAGAGCATTTCCGTGATGCCTGCTTACCGAGTCAGTGGAAGGACGTATGACTGCAGGATTTTAAATAAGCAAAATATGTGCACACTGATGTAGACTATGCAAATAGTCTGCATATAAAATGAAATGGCATTGTCTGTGTATTACAAAGTGCGAGTTTCCATCACATAGACTTTGTATATCTACAAAGAACAAACCTGTTACGAGTGTTGTTAATCTTGGCTGAAAAATCTGTGTTTAGTAAGAGCACTTTTATCAATTTTATTTCTATCCGGTTTGACTAAGCTATGAATAGTTATATGGGTTGTATGAGAAGGTAGAATTTTCATCTTTGGTAAAATTTGTTTTAGTGACTGGTGAAAATAGTTTTATTGCCTTTCAAGTACAGCTTATTCCAACTTGTGATTGTTTTGTTGCTGGTTGGTTAGGTTGTTTTTTTCCCAGCTTGCTAAATAAGGTTTGAGTGACCTAATTGTGTTGTTGGAAGGAGTGTTAGGTAAAAGACTCCATTAGCTGAATTCAGTAGTTACTTGGTTGATATTTTTGTTCCAGTGTTCACAGTATAAGAGATTACACTTGCATACTTGTTCATTTTTTGGTTTGTTTTGGGTTTGGTTTTTTGGTGTTATGTCAGTCCAGAATAATACACATTTCTGGAGGATCCTATTTAGTCCTGTTCCACTTCATCTTTCCAGAAAACAGCTTCTTCATATTTTCTCTTAATAAGTGTTTGTTCTTTACAAAAATAATCAGTAGGGAAATATTAGTTCCCCAGTTTGAACATCTGAGTCAGCAAATCAAATACTCAGTTTAATATAGCTGAATACTGAAGCCACGTTCTAAATAGAAGTGCATGGTTTACCATAGTTCTGTATTTCAGTTTGGCTTTCTGGCAGAACCATGAATGGATTTGGGTGGGATCTGTAAAGTGCTAAGTACACTACAACTGTTACAAAACCTTCTGTATATGATTGCTTTAACTCTTGGTGTTCATCCTTCATATGATACTTAATGTGTTTCTCTTCATAAGTTTATTTATTAATGTTCCGTGTTTTTAAATGGCGTGTTCATTCATATGTTGGAGGTGATTCATTTTTTTAGCATTGCATTTATTATGTTTGCCTTGCCCCTCAGTACATGGAATATTTGTTTGTGACTATCCAGTGAGGTTTTTTTTTTGCCAGAATTCCTCGGTTTATTTGCCTCTTATTTTGTATGTTTATTTTAAAGTGTCAGTTCTGTTTAACAAATGTAAATCACTGCCTAATGCTAATTTGCCACTTGTTAACAATAAAGCAAATACACCAATAAAACTTCTTGTGATGCGCAAATTTTTGTAGTCAAATGTAAAATTATATAATGTAGCATACAGGTAGGTAATATAATTTCAGCTTTATGAATATTGTGATGTCTGATCTCAGGTACACAAAGAATAAGGTTTTTAAATTGAGTGAGATGAGATTTGGATTCCTAAGTCACCTTGAAAAATATACCAGATGTGTAAATCAGTGTGATCTGCTTATATAAAGTTAACTCTTGAACTCTCCTCTATTAAAGTTAACTCTCTCTCTATTAAAGTTTAAAGTTAACTCTCCCCTATTTCCCCAGCTATACTGAGAATTTAGTTTATGTAGAGGCCATCACTGTAACATCTGTAGTATTTCATTCTTTTTTCTTTTTTTTTCCTCAATAATAAAACTGTAAGGGATAGTAAACTTAAGCTTGATCTAGGTTCGTTCTCCTTCGTGAAATTAGAACACTGTTTTGTTGATGAAATTATTAAAAAAAAAAAGCAGAAGTTTATATTTTTCTTCAGAAGTTTATTTATGTAAGCAGAAGTTACAATAAGGGTTTGGATTGCTGGGGGTTTTTTTGTTGTTTTTTTTGGTGGGTTTTTTTGGTTGTTTTTTTAGTTGTTGTTTTGGGGTTTTGGTGGTTTTTTTGTTTGTTTGTTTTTTGCTAAATCAATTCCTCTTTTCATTCCTTTTTTTAGGGGAAACTTCCTTCTGAGAAGGAGAGCTCTTTAGTTTACTTGGAGAGATACAGATTTGCATGGTACACTATTCAGTGGAAAAGGAATTGACTGGATGGATACAGCTGGAAAGTTGTGGTCAGTGTCTCTATGTCTGTCCAGGTGGAGGCTGGTAACAAGGGCTGTCTCTCAGGACTCTTGTTTTGGGACTCTGGTTTTGGTGCTCTTTTAATATCTTAGTCAATCAGCACAGTGAGATGGAGTGCACCTTGAGCAAGTTTGCAGATGACACAAAGCTGAGCAGTGCAGCTGACACCAGGACAGGATGCCATCCAAAGGGACAAGACTGCCATGACTTCTCAAAATCATGGATAGTGACTTAGACACTTCCTCTGCCAGCTCCCTCAGAACCCACAGATGTATCGCAGCAGGTCCCATGGACTTGTGCACCTTCAGGTTCCTTAGATGGTCTCAAACCTGAACCTCTTGCAACAACATTGGAAAAATCCTTTTAATTTAAATACCTATTTTTTTTTCCCTTGACACCTTCCCATAAATTCCATGTACTTCTAAATCATGGTTTTGACCTACTGATATTATTATTTTTTCTATGGCCAAATAAATAAATGCGTAAGTGAAAGTGGCAGGGAGGTAGGCACAATGGTGATAATACCGTGCAGTTTTCGTCCCTTTGCCAATTCCTGAAAAGCACTTTAGTGCCCCATTTTTAAGTTCAGGAGACCAGAAGAAGTTCCCAAATGGAAAGAACAAACCAAAGAGCACAATTCACTGCATTTAGCAGTTGGTGTTTGCATGGAAGTGGTGACTCAGGAAATTTGGCAACGAGAATCAGACAGGCAGGATATTTATTAAGAGAAGTAATCAGAAGAAACCCACAATTTCATAATCACTCTTATTTAAAATTTCTGCTCTGGATCTACCCTTGGTCTTTCCCTCAGGGTAGTCCTGGAATTGCTTTATTTCTCTCAAGACTTAAGTTGTGGACTGCTGCTCAAGTAACTTAAACTGACTGACCTTTCAGTGTTGTAGTAGCTAATACTGCATCTGTGTATTTTTGCTTTAATTCACACTGCCCTTTCCTTGCCAAGTGGTTATTAGGAAATAATTGCTGGCTTTCAGCTGTTCCTGAATTTCAAAAAAAATAACAAAACAAGTGTTCCTCAGTCTCAGAGACCAACTGAATCTACAGTCTCCTGGGTAATTTTTCAGAAGAAAGAATTTCCAGCGAAATCCTTACAGTTGTGGTTACGTTCTCTTTATCTGCAGTATGATACTGGGAAATGTTTCCTTTCCCTGTTGCATGAAAGATTTATGGGTTGGGGTTGGTTTCAGTTTTTTAAAATGTTTGGAGTTAAAGTTGCAATCTCTTACATGAAGAGCTAGAAGAGAATATGTGAAAGTCTCAGTCAGAGTTTACAAAGTTACCACTCCTGCCTCATCATCACCATAAATACACGGGGCATTGGAGAGGGTGTATTTCAGGAAAGCATGGCATGCTTGTTTTGCCCTGAACCTCTTCCCTCTGAGATTCAGTACAGTGATCTTATTCCAGTCAAATACATAAAACTAGTGCTGTTTACAGTCAGCTGAGCAAACAGTTCTCTGAAGCACATCCTGCTTCTTTTTCAGGTGTTTGTTCTGAATACCAACATTTTTACAAAGAAAATTCCTTAGGCACAGGTAAAACAATTTGTATTAGTTTACTTCAAACCAGAAACAACAGGCTGGCTTAACTAAAGCTTTCCTGAGGTATTTAGTCCAAGGCAGATGGCTGGTATGGAAATGTTTACCTAAACTGGGCAGGTTACAAGCAGCTAAGAAATGGGTATTTTAAAACAGGAAGTTCCCAGCTGTGCTTCAAATGACTGACTATCTGAAAAAAACCTAAAAAAGGAGTAATGGCAGTCAAAAAGTGAACAGCCCAATTTCATAGAAGACAAATATTTTATTACCAAAGGAGTTGTATCAAAGTAAGAAACTGCAAAAGAGTAATAAACAACTATAAAAATACTTATATTTATTCAAAATTAAATATGAGCACTTTATTAGTTAAATGCCAATATATTATTCTCTGACAATATTCACACATTTTAAGTCATGTTTGCCTAACATCTTAAAACATGTTATATAAAATAATTGCATATGAGAAATCACAATCTGAAGCTAAGGAATTCTAGCTCCTCCTGCAACTAACTGGGTTGATCAAATGCATGAGTGTAGTGCTGTTTCCAGTCAACTGAACAGCTTACACTCAGGCATCTCCTTTTTCTTCTTCCACAGGATTCAGTGTTGCCTGTGCTTCAGCCAGCAGAAGCATGCTGCATCTCTCAAAAATCAGTACCCTTCCTAAGTTTTTCAAAAAGCTAACTTTTTCCCTGTTTTTCCAAACCCAAATCAGTTAGCAGGCCCATCAGACCCACACTGAAAACACTTCTGTCAGGAGAACATACCCAAGATAAGCTGCTGCTTTGGTAAATTTTTACTTTTGGTCCTTGATGTGTTTTGCATAGCTATAAAGAAACCAGCTACTTTTTCATATTCTTCTTCACCTGCAGATTCCAAGATGTTTTTATAAATTCCAGTAGACAGGTAAAGTGGCTGCTTTCATATAACAGTATTGTAAAGTTACCTGAAAAATAAGAAAATTCTAAGTAGGTTTCCAGAGTACAAAGGTTTGACACAGACTTCTGCAGAGTTCTTTGTTTCAAATGCTGGTCTTCTATTTCCAATTCTTGGAGTTCAGCAGCTTAGTTCAGCCATTTCTGTTTCTGTCATCTCCAGGAACAAGGTACAGTAGCCTTCCATCAGAATTCTGGCATAAAGTGTTCATATAAGCGAGCAAGGTTACTTGAAGAATGCATATAAAATGCAAAGATACCAAGTAATGCCACTTCGGAAGAAAAGAGCAGGATTCACCTGGAATCACCTGGAAATTATTTTTTCAAATTTATTCCAGCAGGATCGAAGGCTAGATATATTTTCTTTCAGTTCACAAACTTCTTGGTTACATTTCTTTTTGGATGGTTCACCTGCCTCTGTGTCTTCTATACTAAATACTTCTGGGCAAACCTGAAACAGAACAGATTGTATTGTTATCTGAGAACTGCTTATTCTATTCCTGTAGCCATCTTTCAAAGCAAACCAATTGCCTTACATCTGAATACAGGAGAGACCCTGCCCATGGGACTGTGAGAAGAACATGGCCTTAACTCAGAGCAGATAAGGACACCTGAAACCAGTGTGTCAAACTGAGAACATATACATCCTCTATCACAGATTAAAATTTGTCCTCCATTGTCTGAAGGACTGAGAAAATAAAGCCAATTAAAGTGTGAGCTAAATTTGACTGTATGTGTTGAGACTAGTGGAACAAGACAGACCAGTTCCAGGGGCTGATGCTGTGCCCTAGTGTTCAGGATCTCAGCCAGACAAAACTATTGTGGTTCTTGTTCATATTCAATGACTGCCCATAATTTTTTACTAAATTACTTTAATTGGTCTTAAATTAAACCAGGAATCCTAAGGTTAGGCAGGAATTGCAAGGGTGACACTGACTTCTATGACTTGACTGGGATACCTTTAAAGTAAGGCAAATGTTGGATTCACCAGAGGTCACAAAGCAAAATACAGACACCAACATTACTTTGACTATCCTGTCCCAGATTATAAATCTCTCGACTTCAAGGAGAAAAATTAAGAGTTAAATGAAGCCTTCAATCCATCTGTTTAAGCATTATATCCTTTGATGCCTATGTGGAAACTTTTTGATGTTGGTTAATTATTTTTGTGTTCAATGGGTAACACTGAGCCACACTTAAAAAAACACTCTGCTACAGTAGTCTGTAGATCACTGTGCTACATTTAAGTGGCACCTGAAAAAGAAGATTTTGCCAAAGACTCAAAAAACAAATATCATACCTAATTGTTCTTGTTGAATTTGAGATACTGTGGTTAAAATAAAGACCAAAGAGATTACAGAAAAGAGAGAATCTCACCCTAACTGTTTGTTGAAACAAACTAAATTAAACATGACTCTTAGGGTTAGTGAGAAGTTACAACTCTGACTCTATACTCTAGAAAAGTTTAAATGCCTTCTTTGCACAGGTCTGGTCCTTGTCTCTCACTGGAGAATTAACTCAGTTATTTCACTACTGAACCAGAGCAGGTATCTTCGCCATAGACTTCCAGATGATTGTCTTAGTCTTTGCACTGGGCTTAATGTCTATTACAAGACAAATGCTATACAAAGCAAACTTCCTCTGGCATAGAACATGTGCGAGATAGTTGTGTCTTTTAGAGGTAGATGTGATAGTCTGTGTTGAACAGGTCTAGAAAATAAGTCCAATAGTTCAACTCATTAAAGGTGAGTACAACTCACCTTTTCTTTTTTAGGTCTTTCACATTTACACTGTAGAACTTGTAATGTCCCACATGAGACGAATGCTGCTTTCCGTCTAAAGGCTTTGCTGATTCTCTGCTTGTTAAGAAATCTGAGCATGTTGCACGCCACGCTCTGTAGTGATTCTATTTCCTGTCAAGAGAGCAAGGCAAATATGTCCTGAAAAGTTTGTGCACCATTAATTCTTTGCAATGTTGGTTTATCTTTAAAAAACCCCAAACCCTCCATCAGTTACTATCAGTTTCTTTTGCTTTCATAGTGCAAATCTTTTTCAATAAAACATATAACTAATCTGACTTACCTGCCATCTTTTCGAGATATTTAAAGCAGCAATTTTTAGTAGTAATAATAGTAGCATAAGGATGTTAGGGAGAAACCAGAGCTGTAATCAAATCAATTGATGCAGTTAGGAAAACAAATGATTTTTGCAACCAGTCCGTTTATCAAGTCATGATAAAATCTGTAGCAACAGCTGACAACTGTGCATTCTGGCATTTGGTATCTGCCCAAACTACTATTTTAAGGCTTTCAGGTCTGAAGTGAAAAGTTTAGCTAATATAATTTTCTGTAGAAAAATAACAACAGAGATTGGGGAATTTTAATGTTTACTTCCATTGGCAAAAAGAAAAGTGTCATGTCTGTTTTAGATCAAAAGTATAGAAGAATATCCATAGTAGGTAAAAACACCCACATTTCTTGGATATGGAATTGCTTAATATTTAAATGTTTAAAATATCAATTTACTTGACATATCATGTAATTCCATATTCAAAAAACAAACCATCCTGAATATTGTGATTTGACTTTTAAAAAGAAATACTACCCTAACACACTATTTTATCCTGGACTGTGCAAAGAACTCATTTGGGTTTGTATTATCTAAATTCTGAAATGTTAAATTTTACCTCAGTATCATTGCAGAAAAACACTTTGATATTTTGATATTTATTCTTGCAGCACCTGTCAGGATTCTCTGCAGACATATTTACCTGTAAAATATCATATATGTTTAGACATGGAAGTCACCCTCAGAATAAAAAGCTCTTTCCTGATGTTCAGAAGGAAACTCCTGTGTGTTGGTTTGTGCCCACTGCCCCTGGTCCCATCACTGGGCACTGCTGATAAGAGCCTGGCTCTGTACTCTTTGCCCACTCACTTGAGGTATTTCTACACACTGATGAAATCCCTCTGAGCCTTCTCTTCTCCAGGCTGAACAGCCCCAGCTCTCTCAGCCTTTCCTCTTCAGAGAGATGCTCCAGTCCCTGCAGCATCTTTATGGCCCTTTGCTGGACTCTCTCCAGTAGTTCAGTATTTCTCTCATATGGGGGAGCCCAGAAATGGACAAAAATCTGTTCAATTTAAATCTTCATATTCTAGTGAATTTCTTTGTTCTTTGGAAATTTTGAAATGTAGAACAATGTTTAAATCTTACATTTGAATTGTAACATTGAATACATTGAATACAGTGTTTGTCAACATTTGTCTCAACGAATACATGTCTCAGCTCTAAACAGATGGTAGACTCACTTTGCATAGGTAATAGCCAAAGATGGCCTAAGCAACATCGCATGGTCTTTTGCCTGATTATAATATTTTAGCAGTAGTTTATCCTCTCTTGTAGTGTTTTCTTCCACTTTCAAACTTGTCATCAAGATGACAATGGAAGCCAACTCAACAGAAGCTTTGTCTTCCTCAGCCTGTATCCAGATATTCCAGTTAAGCCAAGGGGCTTTAAAAAAGGCAGCTCACAACAGTATTGTTTTAGATATCTTCACTTAGTCGTGCTTATGAGCACTTTAGACAGTTAATCCTTAAAATTTTTCTGCAGAAATTGCCTGTATTTCAGATATTCACCCAGTATAAACAGAACTTTATCCAGAAAGTGTTTTCAAAACCAAGAGTTTAGGATGTCTAATATTCACTGACAAAGAAAAAACCACAAAACAACACAACCAAATTAAAAAATCCAAATCACCAACATTGGGAAGCTAATGCACATCTTTTCTTGCACCACAATAGATACTGCTGCAGTCACACAGCACCAAAATTTGTAATTTTATATATATATTTATATAATCACCCTAAAAAGATATATCTGTCACTTCATTTGTTAACTGCTATGAGATTTTCCCATCCCCTCTAGTTTCCTCAGATCACCTTTACTGTAATGTACAGTAACCACATGTGAAGGCAGTTTATTGGCTGTGTCTAAACCAATCTAAGGGAAATCTTGACCTCAGAAAAGGCATCACTGAAAAATTAATGACCTTAGAGAGATCTAGTATATGACTCACTATCCAGCTCTGCAGCAAGCCCATAACTCCAAATATCTGGCTGAGGAACTGAAAGCTATTGACTTTGGCTCTGCAGTTGCAGCAAAGTGCCTACTGGGCAGTTGCTATCACCCACACAGCTCACCTAATATTCACTGTTAACTGATAGTGACAATAAACTGATTAGACATAGAAGACAAATTTCTCTTAAATGGGGAAAGTAAAGTCAGAAAAAATGAAGCAACTTGCACAACAGTTGCTTGTGTATGTCTTCTAGGAAGTAAAAGCTTCAGAGCTCAGTACATTCCCATTAGTTTTCACAAGCATGAATTCCTAAAGGTTTTATTTATGTATTTATTTTGATAACTCTTTTAGTTTTCATATGGTCTTTTATAAAGGTACCCATGTCTTAAAAAAAATCAATAACATTTATTGCAACTAAAAAAAAAAACAAACAAACCACTAAAAAACAAAACAAAAGAAAACCCTTTCAAAATGTGTCTGGAATAATGACATTGTTCCATTCCAATTCTTGATGGCCCCATGCGGCACCGACTGCATCCAGTTCCATCCTACAACAGGACAGTGGCATGGCATTGCCCTATGCAGGCCGGGACAGTCCCCCAGCCTCCCTGACCCTGCATCTTGAGCAGGGCTGGGATGCACCTCATGGACCTCCACCACCAGAAGGCGGCAGGATCTGCCTCCCAAAGAGTGTTATTCCTTCAGATAATTTTCTCTTCTAGGTCAGCTATCTTTTAACTGCTCACCAAAAGAGTTTCTCTAGGGAATACTTGTCTTTGTCAGAAATAAGACAGCAGACTGAAGGGAATACTTATCTATTCTAATGTGGCCATTAATATTCTCCTGATTTGATGCCTCATTCAGGATAATTTATCTGCAGAGAAATACCCTTCTCTCTTTATAATCCCAACAAACATAACATGATCAGAATGTTAAAAGATCATTCCCTGACTCTAAAGGTATTTTGTTTCCAGATGAGGGCTGATGTGTCTTGGTAGAGAAAGGTTGGAAACCACTGCCACAATGGTCTGAAGGATGGTGGTGGTTCAGAACTGTAAAGAAATGCAATGGCTCCTGATTTTGCCCTTGGAAAAAGGCTGTATATTATTTTTATTTCATGCAAATAGATCTTGATTTAAAACTGCAACAGAATGGTTAATTCTCATTTAGTGACCATCTGTCAGAAAAATCACATTTCTTGTGGGAATGCCTCTACTAATACAATTGTGCTAAGTGTTAAACATACAAACAGAAGTAGTCATGAAATTGCTTTAGAAAAGTCTACTTTATAATGAAATATATGATGTATGGCCAAATGGTACATGTGTCTAACTACATGATGCACAGGCACAAAAAACTGTATCACAGTATTTGTACATGCAAATAGGCACTATCCACAGATACCAGAGATTTTAAAGAGAATGAATTGTTGCACCCCCTCAAATAAAACCACCGATCCAGCATAACACGTGACTATTAATTGGTCTTTTATAATGTTTTAACATTAGAACTTTTATTATTAATTGTTAGCATCTAAAAATAATCATTTTTGGAGGACCAAGAGCTACTACCTACCAGCTCATTGATGTCGTGACTTAGTACATTCTCATACTTCATACGGATTTCGGTTGTTTTATTTCCCATTGCACAACTAGATGCATTCACTGGAGACAGAACAAGGAGCAGTGGCAGAACTGGTAAGGTAGATCTAAAAAAGGCTGGATTACAAGAAGAACGGTTAGGTACATAATAGTGTCACAGACTGTGTGCTGTATTAACAAATACATTCTGTAATTTGTTAAAATAGTTTAAAAGGGATCTTTGTATGACCAAATGACTTGTGCCTTGCTAGAGGGAAGGATTCAGCTCCAGATTAAGACACTCTTTGGGTGTCTAAACTCCCTCATACCCAAAGATGATTCAGCCAGTGTGGATAAGAGCCTACAACTATTGAGCTGACCAGCTACTTGGAGACTGCTTGGGCTGAATTCATCTTTGGGGTTTACTGCAAGCACTGAATTTTATTGGACCATAACCACATCGGACATATATAGAGGAGTGTTTTAATCATATATGTGTTTCAATCAGCTGAATCTCATCTTGACTGTCCATTTTTCATTTAATAACTTCTACAAATCCCCATGAACACATCTCTACAACAAAGGTGTGTTTAAACACATTTTCAGGCTGACCAAATGTACAAATCCATGCTACTGGCCAAAACATGAGATAAAGCAGCAATACAACCTTCTCCACAAGATTTTTGCAATCTTTTCAAGCAAACCTCACTGCTCGTCACTTGGTTTGTCCCTTTAGTGGACCATCTTGCTCTGCTCAGACCCCTGGTGTTCTGTCCTTGCATGGTACAAGAAAATATGAGTCCTGTGAGGATGGGCTGAGAGAAAAGACTGAAAATTCAAGAGAGCCTGAAGGAACTGACAGGAGGCTGCAGGTGACTCAACTGGTACTGGGAATGAAGGAGACCAAGTACATGATAATACATGATTAGGAATAATTGGACTCTGGCCTATCACTATTCTGGCTAGGATAATGCTTAAATTGAAGGTTTTGGGAAAAAAAAAAAAACAACAAAAACAAAATTTATGTTGGAGGACTAGCAAAGATCACAGCAAGTTCCTGGAGGAGTATGCACTGTTTCTGCCCATCTCCACTACTGACTAAGGACAACAACTGCATACGGAGTAGCTGTGAGATACCAGCCAGGAAAGGAAGAAGGGATGCCCTGGCCCCAGCTGCTACTTTCCTTCCTCTCTGGCAAGGATGGGCTGTTGGCTACAGCCAGTCCAGACTCAAGAGATGGGGTACCTCTGGACTTGGGCATCACTAGTAAATCACAGCCTCAGAGAGGAATTTTGAACAACTAAGGAAACAGCAATAAAACTTGACAAAAATTTGTACTGACCCACATAACTTCTGCAACACAAGAACCACAGTCACACCACGTACTCACTGCCATTCAAAGAAACACAGTCCCTTACAGCCCATCCCAGCCAACTCCCACCACACACAGCAGACTGAATCTTCAAAGAAGAACGCATGCTTTTCCTGACTAGTGAAGCCTTCCTTCTCTTTCTGACAGATTGCATGTCAACACGCTGTGATGTACACCTCTGTCCTAGAAACAGGACAGGAAAAATTTTACCTGTACAAGGTAAATCACAGAATTCTTGTGGCTAGTTGCCCGACAAATTTTAATGGGAAATTTGATAGGTTGAAAATCAGATTTTCTGACCTTTTCATATACTGATCAGCTGAGGTCTGTTAATGTCTCAAAAAAATCTAGCCTGATGAGCTAAGTGAATCTTAAATGGATCCTATATGTAGTAAATTTAAAAACTCTGTAAGGTGACTCCACTATTATCTTCAAGCTCCAAGTGGACACACCTGACTTCCACAGAGCTTTATATTTGTAAATCTCTATGCTAACTATATCTCTGTTGAATGATTTATCAGTTTGAAGGACTAAGATTTAGTATTTGAAAAGACACAAAAAACATTCAAGAACTCAATTATAAGGCAACATTTTTCCAATCTCCCATTGCACCTCTTCATTCCAGTGCAAAAGATGAACTGCAATGCTTGTTTGCAAATAGGGTAATACAAACAACTTGGATACACTGCTTCACAAACATACTTCAAGGGATTAAAATAACAATCCTCTAATTAAAAACAATCTGACTCCATCACTTTAAACTTGGTTTGTCTGGCGGAGGTAAGATGTGAAACACGCAAAGTCACTTTTATTTTGTCATTTTTACTCTCTGTATTGTACAGATTGCCAATCTTTTTTAAATGAGGAAATTACAGAATAAAAGCAGGTCACGTGTTGCACACTCATGAAGTCCCTTGAGCCACTGCAGGGTGGTGATCAAATCTTTTCAGACATTTCTAAACAAGTCCTCTGGAAAAAATATTAGACAAGTGTCATTAAAAATTCTAGGAGATGTAGACTGAAAATTGAAAGGGATTTTCCTAAAGTTAGATAACTTCCAAAGAATGGGAGTTTATGGCACTCCATATGGCCAGCAATTCAAAAGAAAGGGCAGCATGTATTACCGCTAATAACCCATCTTTCCAGTAAACTCCCAGAAACTCCTAAGTCATATCTGGAAAGCCCCAAAAATTCTCCTAGAACATACAGCTAGTATTCCAGTATTTCCACATATTTAAAAAAA
>WAAE01012320.1:0-59414 GCA_013400495.1 Nicator chloris | reverse complement strand
GGCGGCGGGCGCGGGTGGCTGCGCGGCCCCCGGGCCAGGCGGCATCCCCGCTCCGCCGCGGCGGGGTCGGGAGCGCCTCGGGCAGGGCGGAGCGGCAGTGGCGGGGCCGGGCCGTGCCGGCGGGGGTTACATAGAGCCCCGGCTACACGCCCAGTGCCGTGTGTGCGGCCGGGGAGGGAAGGATGGATCTTGGCACCGGGCGTGGAAAGAGCCGCTCATCCGCGGGGAGGATATCCTTAAAAAAAAAAAAAAATCACTGCGTGTTGTGGAGTCGCTTTTTCAGAGGAGAGCAGCTTAGCTTGAAAGCGGATGCGCTGCCCTTTCGTTCCCTCAGCTGCCCTTGGATGGGTTGTGGAAGGCGGGACTGCCAAGAGGGCTCTGTCTCCGGTCAAGGGTTACCCCAGGCTGTTTGCATGGGCTCGGAAGCAAAAGGTGGATGGTTTATGCAGAGTTCATCGTCTACACCTTCCCTCCCCCACACCCTCCCATTCTTCCCCCTCAAAATCATTTTGTGGACTCTGAAAGGATTAAGAAAGGATGGTGAATGGCTCAGGAAGGGGGATTGGCCTAGAAGACACCCATATTCATTACAGGAAAACCTGTAAAAAGAAGTGTTTTTCTAGGTAAATTCAGAATGCAAAAATTTTCATGTGCCGTTCAGAAGGCTTGGAATAAAACAAGGTATGAAATATCTTAGCAGTGTCCTCTTCACATCTGCCCAGAAACTTTCTGAGTTTTGAGTACTACATCACTTTTCCTGCTCTGCACAAGCACAGAGTGCTGATTCCATAACCCCTTTTTCTTCTCACAAAAGTGTTTTCGTAAGGGGAGATAGATATTGAGGTGTGAATATTGAAGAGCAAATATGTGGAATGCTCAGGATAGTTTCCTTCCTTCCAGTGCTGCTTCCTTCCCGTGTGAGGAGGTCCTTAGTCCCCACTGTCTGTGAATTAGACTCTGCTTTAGATTGGCTACACGTCTCATTTTTTTTTCTTTGGAAAAGAATTTAATCAATTTTTCTTCAGAAGTATTCTGTCAAGATTCAAGAGGGAGGTAGTTTTCCACCCCTTCAGCTTTGAGCTGCTAGATTTTACTAATGATTGCCCATGACTATGATTCGGGCAAAGAACAGGGAAAAATATCAACACAGTTCCACACGAGGAGCACCTGTACTTGTTCCTTAAATGAGTGCCAGGTTGGATGTGATATATTGTTCAGTTCTTGAATTTGAACAAGGATTTTGCTTCAATAATGGCTAAATTATCTAGTTCTTATTATGTCTTGTCACTTTTTTTCTCGTTTCCATTTATTGTTTTCTTTTTTCTCTTCTGTCAAATATTGTCTGAAAACACCTCTGTGCATTTCAATTTGCTGGCTTGTGCAACTCAGAGCATGGCACAGGACTCTTCTTTTGGGGGGAGATTAGTCCCTGGGGTAATGCAAGCAAATCTGTGACTATCTGTTCTACGGTCTGATACTTAGAGACTTGCACTTTCAGTAGTCAAATGTTTTGAAAAAGTGCCGATATGAAGCTCCAGTCACGCAAAACTGTATCACCAAGATCAACTTTCCTTCTAGGCAAGTAGTTCTTCCAATTTCTTACAGTACTACAGGTGGATTCACAAAATGAGGTAGTTTATGCAGATTGTCAGGGTGCAAAATAAAAAGGAAAAGCTTCTTGAGCTGCTTTGTTTATGTTCGTTTTCTGGCTGAAACCTCAGGAAGACTGATAATTGCTTCAATAATGTAATAGATGAAGTCAGCATAGTAACTTAATGCATTAATGGAAACAAGACTGAAAGGTGATACAGGAGTCCATAACAGAAGTTTTGCTCTTTTCTTCAGTAGTTGAAGTTTTCGTTTGGTTTTTTCTTTAAGATGAAAAGTCTCATATGTGTATGGCAAATTTTCCTTCAGTTAAAGTGACAAATAGATGGTGTGATCTGTACTTTGCCCCATATCGTGTGTTCAGATCCCAATCAATCCCTCTTATGCGACCTAACCCTGGACCCTGGCATAAACTTGTGGTAAAGATGTTATTTGATGTATTTGTATGTAGCGGGTGCTTAAATATTCAAACTTAGTTTGGAACTTTTACGTGCTTTTAAAAATATCTTGAATCACTATAGGCATTTTGCTTTCAAAGTGTTTCTTTTAGTGATTTAGCAATATTTTGGGGTTTTTTTTCCTGGAAAGGTGACCTGCCAAAAGATCAAATTCAAATGTTCAGAAGAATACTGTATTTTTTTAAAGGAAAAACAAACACCAACCAGTTGAAAAATTAAAATACAGAATTTAAGATCTATTACGTGAATATTGTCTTAACAACCCATTTTAATCAAGAAATTAGGAAAAGAGTCCTGAACATATGAAAGTCTGTCCCAGCTGAGTCTTACCTTGTTTGAATGACTGGTATCACTTTGCCTGTTTTGCAAAACACAGTTGATGCCGAGCTGTAATAGAGACCTCTCCCTCCAGAGTGGAATTAAGCTGCAGCTTGTCCGGGGCTGTGGGTAAAACCTTTGGAGGTAGAATAAAACTGAAATATTTCTGTAGAATTTCTGAGACATTAGGTGTCCCACTTCACTTTCATACCTTGAGAATTTATAGAGCTGACTGTTTTAATAGGAGATATATTAGCTTTATTACGTAGGTAATTTGACTGAATAAGATTCCAAATAAGCAATCTCTGAAAAGATGTAGTCCAATGCAGGGCATTGCTGCAAATATGTGTAGTTTTAGCTTTCACGCTATTTTTAAAAATAACTTTTTAAACCATAAGAGAGGGTACTGCAAATTGCATATCTAACAACTGAAATTCACCAGTAATTTAGCTGTTCATGAATGAACATATTTCACGTTCAATGCATTTCCTGAGGACAGTTTCTCTAAACGAGTTTAAATTTAGAGATCCAACTGTCTCCTGACATGGTCAAATTTATTCTTAGAAAAGCAGGCATTACATAGTAACTTCCACCAGAATACTAATATTGCCACATGAGAACCACATGATTGCAAAGCACATAATTTCTTGTTAAGATTCAGTTCTCCAAAGACTAAGTACTTCTGGGATTGTCGCTGTCTTTCTCCTGCTGTTGCTTGTCAGCTTGAAAAGCTCTTTTGATTATGACTTTAGATTTGACTTTAGGCTGCTTGCAAATTTACAGTACCATTTGTGGGTTATTGTATTACTGAATAACAGTTAAAAAGTTACAAATATTTTTATGCCATTTTGGAATAAAATGTATGTGCTCCAGTTGTCACAAACTGGTGGAACTCCGGGAAGTGTGACCACTGTTATGCTCTTATTTTTATGAATAAATATGTCTGATAGTTAAATTTTTCTCAACTAACTAGGGGAGGTGGGGAGAAAAAAGACATATTCCCCCCTACTCCTTCCACTAAATAAATCTGAACCCACAAGAGAATCCCTGCTTGACTGGGATTCAGAGTTATGTTTATTGTGCACCCAAAACTCTCATTGATACTCAGGTCTGGGAAGTCCCAATCTTCTGCTGTATTTAGGCAAGACCAAGGGACCTAACATTATAATTGCACTAGAACACCCATTTTTATTAATTATTGTTGCTGCTTTTTTTGTACAAATTGTTTGTCCTGTCACTGAGGTGAGCACTGAAAAAACCACACTAACTGACTGATAAACTGTTTTTTAATATGGAATTATATCTTACATTCATTCAAATGTAACGTATGGATCTTTTTTTCTTTGGTGAGAATTAAAGAAAAATATTTCTGGAAAACTATTCAGATAAGATTTGTGAAAGTGTGGGAGACTCACAGGAATGTTTTGTTATCCAGCTGCACAATAGAAGTGGTAATTACTTTCTCTTCCTGTCTTGCTGTGCAGGAAGATGCCAATAAAGATTTTATCAAGAGCAATAAGCCAAATAAGGGCATTTTGAGAAACCACCACGAGGGAGGGGAAGACTCCCAAGAGCAGCACTACCAGTGCTGAGGAGATGGTGGCAATCAGGCTCCTCACTCCCGGCTGCCGGGCACTGCCCAGACCCGGTGCACGGTTCAGGCTTTGCCCCAGCTTCCATCAGGCACCAGAATTGTTCCTGGTCTGGCTGCTGGTGCCTGGGGTGTGCCCGAAACCCAGCTGGGACTGTGCCCCTGGGTCACATCATCTGCTGGCATCAGCTCCAGCAGGACAGTCCTCCTCACCGCACGCAGGTTTTGAGCTGATTCTTGTTTTGGTGCCTCAGATGAGGCTGAATGTGGGAAAAAATAATATTTCAGCCACGAAAAACAATGAAAATCCTGTTCCTGCTTTAGTGAGGCACAGAAGAAAGAATGGGTTGGGTGTTGGTTTCTGTCAATGCATATTCTTTTCCTACTTCAACAAGTGCCTTTTTAGGGAGGAGGGGAGCTCTGGTAATGGCAATAATCATTGCAGATATTAACTCATATTGAAATTATGACAATTTCATTGTACTTCAGGGTCGTAAAATTTCCTTTGGGTTTGGTGTTGTAGTTTGAAGAGTTTCTTTTCCAAAATTATAATACAGTATTTTTTATGATTTGAGTGAACCTATGTGTCTCAGTGGTCTTTCTTTTTACAATTTTATATATACAAGTACAAAAAAGCATTTATTGAACTTTTTCATTTTCTCCTCTCCTTCATTGCCCATTATTTGCTTTGAGAAAATGTGGTTAGTGAGTTGATTTCAGGGAAACTGTCCCTGAAATAGTACTCAATTTCTTCCATTTTTTTTCTTTTCTTTTTTTCTTCTTCTTCTTCCTTTTAATAAGCTTTTAAATTTATTTTTTTAAGAATCTGGAAGTCTTCCTCCTAGTTTTAAAAGCAGTCAGAAAATCACCCTGAAAAGTGACAGTAACTTAATTGGAGCCATTGTGGCAGGGAGTAAAATTAAATATCTGCAATTTTTTAGAACCAGAGGATTACCTGAGGGATGAATGTCAGGTCTTAAATCTTGGAAATATAATACAGGGTGTTAAAGGTTATTTTATCCTTGCTTTGGATTAATAAATGTCTGTGCTCGGTTACAGTTCCGATGAAGGGTTTAGGTCTGTTCCTAAATTAATTAAAAGACTTTTTTTCTCCATCTGAAAGAGGTGTGGAGGGGTTTTGTTAGTTTTTCTTTGTTTGTTTGTTTTTCTTGTAAAATCGCCTCTCTGATTAAGTGTTTATTTTAGGAAGAGATATTCTGTGTCATTCATACATAACGTAAAGCCGACTCCTTTCTCACAGTGTGAAAACTTACTTAAATATGATGAATTCCATGAACTTCAAGGCTTTTTGATTTTGCTAATCATGCCTTTCCAGCCTTGGTATGGTTTTACTTGATCAGCTTTTACTTGATTTAAACCCATCCACTAAAAAAACCTTATGAGATGTACTCTTTACTATCCAGAAGCTGCATTTATTGTATGATGGTAGATGATCCTGAAGAGGAAGCCTGTTCTTAAAATGAATTTAATTTGAAAAAAATATCAATACAAATGGTTTGAATACAATACAGTGGTTAAAAATAGAGAACTCTTATTGTAAGTGTGGATTTTGTGGGCCTAATCCTGCAAGTCTGTGCCTGCTTAGCCCCAGTTTAACATACCTAATTTACATGCTTATTTGTAAGCAAAAGATTAATATGCAGATCTTAAACTTAAACTTTGAAATCTCCCCTTTGAAGATTTGAATTATTTCTGACATTTATTTTGCTACTGTCTGGAGTTGCCCTAAAATAATTCCAAACACATCTCTGTCTTTGAAGATTACAAATTACATTATAATAGTAGTGGAAACCATTTACAATGTGCCTTTCTTCCTTGATCTGTGCGTGGTTAGAGTGGGAGGGGGTGGTTAAGAAAGAAGAAAAAACTACAATTAAAATATGATGTATTAATGCAGTTTGGCCAATCAGCATCACTTGGCAAATCAAAACAGTCAGTGCTTGCTGAGACTTGAATTCCCTTTTTTAACAATGTACGCTTATATATTACATGAAGACCTAGCCACAGTGTTTCGTAAAAGCAGTGTGCAGGTACTGTGTTTTTTCTTTTACATATCCATTTTAACGGGCTGAAATTGAAACAAGGAATATGTACATGCTTGTTCTGGGATGTTTGAGCCTTTTATTGCCTTTAGTTTGTGTTCTCTCCCTCAGTAGAGGTAACACCACCAGCTCTAAAAAAATGACCTGAAATTATTCTAACCTACAGAAAATGGATCAAATAATGAGGTGAGCTATAAAATGAAAGGGAAGAAATGAGTGAGTGCTAGTAGTAGATCTTTTTAAAATCCTTTTAAATTACATTCACGAATTGTTCCCAAAATACTCAACAATGACATTTTTCAGAATAATGATGAAGACTCAAGCTAAACATGACTGCTGAGACTCTCCATGCCTTGCATCCACAATTACTACTGTCTAATTAATCAGTCTTTAATAGGCTGATTCAGAAACATATTGTTTCTGAATTGTGATTTCAGAAACATATTGAATGTCCCACCTTGCATCGAAGATTTGGGTCTCTTTCAAGGTATTAAAAGGCATGTAATTATGAAGAAACAACACCAACAGGAGATGCAGCCAATAAAGGTTGGCATATTAATAGTAAAGGCTTCCTGACTCTGCAGTTCTTAACCCCTTCCTCTCTAGAAGTATTGAAGAAATATACTACACATCTCTTAGTTCTTATCCCAGGTTTATTTGTTGGAATCCTGGGCTGTACAGTTTTGGAAGGAAAAATAACTGGCCAGTAATTCACAAGTTATTTCACAGACAGATTTCCATTTTGCCACGTTTTATTTGATGTGTTTTTATACAGGCACTGAGAAGCTGTGGCATTTTCTGTGTGGGTCACACCCAGCATTATCAGTTATCTTTCCTGACCCAGATGATACAATTTAGTGCCTTTTGTCTGTGCGTGGCTAAGATTAGGACAAGGCTGTGAGCAGGGCTGTGAGCAAGGCAGCTGAAGATGTGTTTAGGTAAGACTGTGTGACCAGGACATTTAAGGAGGTGAGTGGGGGTTTCAGCAGGGGGCTATGGGTCTCTTTGGGAATGCTAGTCCACCACTGGCAACCTGAGCCCCTAAATCAGGAGGGCTTTGTAAGGGGTAGAATTGCCACATCTGCCACAGAGGCAGAGCCTTGCAGGTATTGTGACGTCCTACACGCTGCCTTGAGTTGCTTCTGAAGAAGACCCTGGCAGGAGATCCCTGTGCCACAGTGTTCACATATTTGTGTTGTGATCCCTTAAGGGACTTCTGGTACAGCAAATGCAGCCTGACTTGGGGCACTCCTGGGAAAAATACCAGCCTCAAATCTGTGGGACATTCATCTTGCACTTATCCTGCCCCACCTTAATGTTCCCGTGCCCTGCTCTGTTTATAAGGGGCTTTTTTGAATGCAAAGACTATACCCAGTGGTGGTCATAACACAGCTTGTGAACCTGGACAAGAGTCCTCCCCAGTGCCAGCTGGTGAAAATACTAGTGCCTTTGCTTCCATGGGTTTGGACTGAGGTGTCAAGGAGATGTAAGGACTGCTTCCACTAGTTGCAGATCCTGGTACACAAGCTGAAATTGCTGTCCCCTCCTTTTCCCTGGCATGTAAACCTCTCCTCAGTGGGAGTCAGAGCTCACTGTTACTGTTTGGCAGGTAGAAGAATGGGAACTTCCTTGGTTTGTGTGCTTTTAGGAAGAGAGTTTCTATGTGAGTCTAGGAGACAGATGCAAAGAAAGTACCAAATTTTCTGACTCTTGTAAAAGAATAAAAGACATCTTTACTTGTGTAAACCAAGACACCTTGGCTTGTTAGCACGTGGAGGTGGTAAGGAGAGAATGGACCCAGAAGAAGTTGCACTCAGGTTCTCAGTATGGAGATAGCAAGGCCAGGTCAGCCGAGGCATTGACCAACCTCCTCTAGTGGAAAGTGTCCCTGCCCACAGCAGGGAGGTTGGAAAAAGATGATCTTTAAGGTCCCTTCCCAACCCAAGGTATTGTGGGAACTCCACTGGTCCCATAGCAGCCCAGGGCCCTGAAGCCCCACTCCTGCTGCCTCACCAAAGGTGAGTAAAATAGCAGAAACAAGCCAGTGCTATCCAGATGGGTTACAAAATTGTTAAAAAGCCAAGTTTGTCTCGCAAGGAGTTTTTTAGTTGATCCAGTGGAGCATACGAGACTGTGAAGACAACATTATGTGAGAGTTTGTCTGGAGTATCAGAAGTACGTTCCCTGGACACTGGATTGCATGAAGAGCTATATGAGGATATAATGGTGCATGGGCACCACTAACATCACCCCCAGTAAGGCTCCATCTCCCAAGGACTGACTTCTCTTGGGCTGGGTTCTCAGTGCACTTTGGCATGGGGCTGTTTGTGTGTATATAGCTTACCAAGAGGTGCTGAGTGCATGGGAAATGCTAGGAATTACCAGCTTTTCCATTTTCTTCCTTCGAAGATTATCAGTCTCTTCCGATTCTGTCCTTCCTGTTCACACTGTTTGGAGTCCGTGTGTTGCACAAGGCTGTAACAAATCAAGTCACAAGGTCATCTAGAAGCCACCTGAGGAAGGATTCTGGAATAACTTTTAACCACGTGCTGGAAGCTTAACTCCTGGAAAACTGCCTCTCCTTGACTCTGTCAAAATATCTTTTTAGCCATTGCCCTGTAAAGAAGACCTCCATTGTCAGTGACTTCTGGCTTGGCGAATTACCTAAAAGCCTGTCAAGAACACTTACATCCTACAGTGACCTTTCAAGCCTGTCTACATCCCAGATGGAGATCTACCCAGGCATTGACCAGAAATTGCTGTGATCAGAATGAGACAGGGCAGCCCCATTAGAGAGGGGGAACAGCAGGACATCCTTCTGCTCCTTGCCTGCAGAGGTGTTTCCAACACTGGCTTCAGAAAGTGATCAAGACATTTTCCACAAGGCACTTCTATAGAAAATTCAATGGGATGCCAGCTTCCCTCCCTTGGATTCAGTGGGATACCTGCCTCCCAGATCCTTCTGATGACAAGTCTATTCTTTGCCCTTTTCTAGAAGTATTTCAAAAAGATGCCAGGTGCAGAAATCTAAGAGGTGTTCAGGATTGTTTAGATTGGAGTTACCACTACTAAGCCCTGGAGCACAGCTTGGGTGAGTGGCTTAGGTAGAACCGGGAGGAGTATTCAAAGGCAAGACAGTGCCCGACCAGCTGGTAAGAACGTTATCAAATCTTCAGGCATTCCTTCCCTCCCTTTTCATTCCTGTGCCCAGGGTGTGCACCAGGGATGGATGGCCTAGTGTGCCAGCCTGAGAGGGCTGAAAGTGACCTGGCTCCATAGGAACGATAAAGTGTCCCATGTTCACAGGGAGCTGAGGTGCAACAACCTCCCCTTCCCAGACTTTCTGCACAGTTTGTAGCCACAGGGGAGTAGAAGCCTACAGCATTTTGCTTTTCCCTCCAAAAACACTTTGTGAGGACGCTTTTTGGTTATCTTGCCTCACCACAGACACAAAGATCATAAACATGGCAGATTGATATTTCTTTTTAAAAAAGAATAGCAAGAAGGTAAAGTGTATGTGGTTTTTCTGGTGCAACGCCAATTATTAAAATGTTGGAGATCCCCTTTGGAAAAGCTTAAGGGCTAGCCTGTTTTTTTTCCCTCATCTGTTCTCCTCACTCCATAGGGAGCCTGCCAGAATAAAATCAGTCTGCTGATAAGCTCCTCCTTCAGTGGGAGCCTGAAACACAGGTGTGAGTCTGGTTACCGTGGCAGGAGATGAGCTGATGGCTGTGTGGGATGGAGTTGGGGTTGATTCACGACTTCCCTGTGCTGACAGCCCCAGGGGTAAGGGATGAAGCTCTGGTGGCCTGGGCCATGTGTGCCTGTCAGGGACTGAGGCACTGCTCAGCACCTTCACCTCTTACAGTGTGTTGGCATCACTGCACTCAGAGCCAAGTAGGAAAGAAGTTGTTTAAGAATAAAATGACAAAACCATGCATATGTGTGCAGTGCTGATTGGCACCTCAGGTGTCAGCCACAGCCAGCTCCCACGTAGGTTTTTCCTTCTTAAATGACATCTCCACAATTGACTGTTCCTGTCCAAACAGGGCACCAAATAAATGAGAGAAAGAGAAGGGGAGAAATTGGGTAGTCTGGAAATGGCTCTGATCTTCCAGCCAGGCAGCTCTGTGCATGATGCTTTGGGTGTGAGACAGGCTGTGGTTGTGCTACATGTGAAACCCTGCCATGTGCAGCGTGGCAGTCGGACAGAGTCAGCAGCTAAACAAAAGGGGGAGTCAGGTGAGAGCTGTGCCTGGAACAGGGCGGGCTGGAAGGGGGTTGGCAGCGTGTATGAAGGTGCAGTGGCTGCTGCACAGGTTAACATGCCTCACAGTGATTTCTGGAGCAAGGCTGTAAGCTGAACAGTCTGAAAAAGCTTAAGGTGCGATGAGGAATGCAGGATACTTTAGCCTCAGGAGAATTCAGTTGCTGATATGTTGCCTCACTTACAAGGAGAGATCTGCCTGTTGGTGCTCTCCACAATGCTTGTGCTTTTAAAAATTCAATTGTCCACTTCTTACAATTTGAAGACACTTTTGGAAGTGACAGCTGGGATTGACATAGAGGTTTTGGTTTTCAGTATCTCTGTAATAAGCGCTGAAGAATTGGGAGATTAAAAAAATTTGCACAGGTGTGGTAAAAGTGAATAAAGTGGTTCTCTAAGTAAGATGGCTTTACCTTCTATTATTATCAGGATATTTCAAGTGTCATCCTTTACTAATATCTTCACCAAAAAAGGTTGAATGTCTTTTTTTCCAAGGCTACTTGGAGGGGAGGAACTAGACTAGAATCGAGTTTTCAAGCTGGAACAGCCCCCTCCTCCCCTCCCAATAAATTTTAGCATTAGTTATGCGTTAAATTGTTGATCCCAGATCTTCTTGGCTACTGCTTTCTTCTTACATCCCTAAACCTTTATGCTGAATAAAGATGTCTGTTTCCAGCCTGACAATACTATTGATAGATTACTGTAGGAAAATTTAAGTAAAAGCAGGCTGCTTGACTTCTGAAAGAAGGAGAAGCACTGAAGAAAAAGACTTGCTAGGATGGAACTTGTGCACTCTAGCTGCCCACAAGTGGGAGAAAATTGGCATAGCTCGCACAAAACATTTTTAATGTTCCAGTTAAAACTTGAAATGATCTGTCAGCTGTGGCAAATATTTGTTCTGGCTTTTGCAGGTATCTGTCAGTGCTGGCTGGGCCTGCCTGTATGTGCAAGTGTTAAAGGGTGGCCTTCTCTTGCTGTTGGAGGGTGCTTGCAGTAGAGTGGGAAAGAAGGACTGGCTTTGGAGCAGCATGGAAATAAGTGGCAAAAGCTTTATGGAAAGTGTTTAATTGTTCAACAGAGATAGGGCCAAAATAAAAGGTGTTGCATATAGTGGAAACATTTGCACGCTGTTTTTAATGTAATTTATTATTTGGTTTGTCCTTTATCAACAAGTAATTTGATTCCCTATCCTCCTTTTCAATAACCAATGAAGATTTTGTTTGCTTTCCCCTCTCTATGTCATCTGTGAGACAGTCAGGTTTTTTTCCCTTGAATACAGATTTGCCCATGAATACAGATTGATTTCAGAGGTACATGCTTCTGAATAATATATGCAAAAAAATAATATCAGCGAAAGGGCTGAAAGATGGTTTATTTGATTCATAAACTGGTAAACTGGTAAGTGCATTGCTAACTGAATCCAGTGGCATTTGCCACAGTGATTATTATGCAGTTAACTGCTTGATCCAAGTGCCACTGTCAGTCAGTACTGTCATTAAAAATTAGCGTGGTGGCGACACACTCAGAGCTACCACTGCTAAGTGTCCTCCTGATTGTTTCTCTGATGTGGAAAAAGAAGCATGCAGATAAAATTGTCTCTTATCTAATAGGTCATTTCTCTCTTGCCCTGAAGAAAATGACCCATGAGGCAGCAGTAGTGCTCTACATTTTCACAAAGTAGAAGATAATTATGGGATTTGAAGGCTAGTTAGAAAGCAGAGGAATTATTTCTGTTAAATGTTTATTACCTCTGGTGGAACTTCAAGTCAAACAGTTCAGAAAGCCAAAAACTTCTGACTTCTGTCACTTAGGTATTGAGTAAAACTCATGGTCATAAAGCACCTGATATTTTTTAATTAAAGTGAAAAATTGTACACCTCAAGATGCCATGTTATTTCAGATGCATTTGTAGAACAAAAACTGATTGAGCTCAGAATAAAATAGATTTATTGAGTAAAAATGCCCCTTTTTTTGTCATATCTGAAATCATGTTGGAGAATGCTGGGTAGGTCTTTAACAAAGAAAGTTGCCTAAATTCAGCAACTTGCAAAAAATGAGAATATCTATTCAGTCTCAGCTCCAAAACCACAAAGGCCCAGCAGTCTTTCTGGATGCCTGTTTCCTGCCTCCTGATTTAGGTGACTGGAGCACAGCTCAGAGGTTGGGAGAGACGAGTTCTGCAATCCTTGTTTGGTGTGACAGATTCGGGCCAACACATGCAGCTGAAACTTGGCAGTCCTGGTAGCCTGCAAAGTTAAATTCTGCATAGACATGTTTACCTTTTTGTTAGCTACAAAACATGTTTGAGGGATTACATCAAATACTGTGCTCTGATAACTGGAGCTGTAGCCTTGCCAGTTTGGAAACTTTCATGGCTGATGGTTTACACATCAAATTTGTACTGCACTACAAAACTGCAGTGGGTATGAAAATTTCCCTGTAACTCATCCCTGGCTTAGGCCATGTCTTTGAGAGATGCCAGTTTAACAAGGTCAAATATGCTGTGTACTTCTAGATGTTTTAGTAAGTATTCCTATAGCTGCTGGTTAATTTGGGATTATAACACTCTGACCTCCCGTTGTATGTATTTATCTGCAATTGTATGTGCTTCAAAAATGGAATAGGTGACTATTCTTACTGGTTTAACTTCTACTAATTCCTTCCAAATGCACCAAAATTTCCTAATGTGCCATATTTGTACAGATGTTTCTTTCTGGATCCATACTGTTCATTATTGGAAAGATAGAGTTGAAAAACAAAACAAAACAAACCAAAAACAAACGTGTGCAGAAGTGGATTCGTTTCTGGAATACCTATTGTCTTCCTAATTAATCTAAAAGTTCTGGGCTATAAATCTATACAGGCTACTACTCTCAGAAGTGGTGGCATAATGATTTGATATGTGAGGGTGTAAAGTGCTGACAGTGAAAGACGTAAATTCTTCTTTTATAAACTTCAGTGGTTCACTTACTAAATAATTGACTTCCTTGTAGCGCCAAGTCACACTATAATGCAGTAGTTGTTGGACACAGACCTGTAGAGCTTCTTTCACAGTTAGACCATAACCAATACTTACTGTTTGAATATTGCAAAAGCAGTGTCTTTGAAAAAGCACAGGTTTTACTTTCTCATTTGATAGAATCCTTTGATGTGTAATGTATTCCAAGTTACTGTATAGTTGATTTTAGCCAATTACCAATTACTAGTATGCAAAACACCCTGTCATAATACTGGTAACATTTTGTATGTAGTTGCAGACTATAAAACATTTATAAGCTCTACTTTTTTCCATTAGATCTTCCTTTTTAGTGAAAGAAATATATAGGAATTAGACAACTCTCATTTCAACCTTTTTTTTTTGTGCAAAAAGTAAATGAGATTTTTGTGGTCAGGAGAAAAAATTTCAAAGGCTCAAGAGAATAAATAAGATTGTTAAAACCAAGACTTCCAAACCTTAGAGCTCGAATCAACTTATGTAAATTTTGGAAATATTTAATTGTTGTCAGTACTTTACTGAAGAGAATTTATTGGAGTCCTTCCCTACACACTACATCATCACTGCCGCCTCCCTCCTCTTAGCCCAACACTATCTTTTAAGCACTGCTGCCAAAGGATTTGTATTTGTTATCTCAAAATGCTGGTGTCATTGGTTGGTATGAACAGCAGGCTGGCTATCATGAAGATACACAGTTCCTTCAAGTTGGGTGAAAGACTCTCAATGCCTCGACAGGAGGAGTGGCTTTAATATAAACTTGTGCTTTGTTGTAAATCAGATAATCGACACGGGAGAGGGAATTATGAAACCTTGCAGTTTGCAGCCCATCTGATAGGCAAAGCTAGAGAAAACCAAGTATGGTTCATTCCCTGTTCTGGTTGTTTTCAGTACATGGTGCTGTACTAACACCACTCTGTGCAGGAGAGGGCTCAGGGTTATGTCTGAAAGGTCCTAACACAGCTCTGTCATTCTTCATGATGGTTTTTCCTAACAGAGCAGAACCAAAAATTGCTCGCCCTTTTCTAAACAGCAAAGGTCAAAAGTAGATGACACTACAGTGTGCTCATATTTTTTATCCGCAGATTTGTATTGCCCCGACAAATTGTGATATATTACATTTGTGATCACGTATGAGTTCGTACAGAGTCATCTGAATTTTGCAGAGTCATCATGTTTGAGTTTTGCAGAACTTAAAAGACGCACAGATGTTGGAATGGTGTTTTCTGGTGACTTTTCACTGCCCTTATGTCTCTGAACATCATTCTGTGGGTTTGGAAAATGCAGCAAGAAAACATTTTTGTAGACATGGATGCTCTAAATATTTGTTCATTGAAGGGTTTTGGAACTTCTGGACTCACAACACTTGTTGGTGGCCTAAAGACAGCTGGCTGATCATGTTGAGCAGACACTGCTCCAGACACTTTGTGCTTATAGCATGGTACAGCATGTGCTTACAGTCCTGCAGGGTAGACAGGAGTCTTGTGTGACTGCAAATGGGAGTAGGGAGTTTTGTATATTCACTGTGATACAACCACTTAATAAAAGCCCTTGAGAACTTCCATTCTATTATTAAATATGGGTAATGCTCCCTGTCATGAAATTATAGCCACTCAGGCCTCCTCTCCCAATTAAAAAAGCGACTAAACAAACCATTACTTTTATTTTATTTGCTTCTTTGCATATCCACTCTACTCTCAGTTGTTTTGGGGGGTTTTGTGTGTTTGTTAGACTTTATCTTCTTCAGTTGTATGACATAGCATCATGGTGGTCTAATAGATGAGATATACTTTAAACAGATTTTTCCCTAACCTAGTTATTGAGGATTCTGTTACATAAGAAAAACCCCATTCGTCTTTACTGTCATGATTTTGGGTATATCCACATGTGAATGATGTGGACTTTTAAAACAACTTCTCAGGCTTGAAAATTGATGACAGTATAACCCCAGAATTCCTGTGGGCTAGCCCTTTATTTCTGAACCCTTCACTGCAGAAAGAACAAGGAACAGGGAACAGCAAAATTACTCCAGGAGGCCTACTCCAGAGAGGAGGTCACTGCTCTTACAAGGAACCAGTTGTGCAAATCAGGGTTCCAGGTGGGGATGCTTGCTCTGGGGCAAAATGGGTCAATACCATGTGACCCTGAGCTGTAATCTTTCAAGTTCTTCTCAAACAGGGAAGATTTTCTCTGACAAGCTTCCTTAAAATGAAGGGTTTTTCTTCTTCTCAGTGCAGAGAATTGCACTCAGAAGAGTTGTAAATGAAAATGGATTTCAGTACTTCAGTGCAATCTCATGTACCACACCTCTTTATAGATTTTCGCTTATTAAGTGAAAACCAAATGCAGATCCTTTCAGTCTTGGATACACTGCAAGATCAGCATCCCTCAGTATGAATTCTTGGGAGAAAGATGACAAGCTGTCTGCACTAGGTAAAAATTATGGTTTTTTTTCAAAAGATACATGAGTGAGTAAGACTTCCAGGAAAGAGAGAGTGATTCAAGAAATGAATCAGAAAACATGAAGGAAGAATATCTAACGTGTCAAAGACCAGACATCTGTTATGAGATATTAATTGTTTTCTTGTCTTCCATTTCCACCAATGCTCTCCTTTCTCAGGCTGCTCTGTGTTCTACTTTTGGGAATGTAGTGATTAGAAATATTTTACTATTCAAGGACTTTGATTCAAAAATGAGGAGAGAAAAAAACATGCTATGAAATAAATTATGATGCTTATTAGTGTAAATGTAAAACTGTAATATATTAATCTTTTTCACTCTTTGTTTCCAGTCTTTTTTTTTTTCTTTCTTTTAATAGGTTAACTGATACATCCTTATGTAAAAGATTAACAGAATTTTTACTGGTTACTTGAACATATTCCTGTTCATTTTTTACTTTATGTGAAGTGCAAACTTTTATAAATAATCTTTGTTGGGAGACACATTTGTAATTTATACTCAATACTACGCAATAGCAGTCCTTCTCAAATAAGAGAATTTAGAGCAGCAATTAAGATGTTGCATCAGGCAACACTTTATGCGATCCCAAGTTAAAATTGTTTGAAAATTGGAGCTGCTTGCACTCTCTGAAGATTTGAAAGACAGCAAAAATGCTGAGAAAACAGATGTGGTAGGGAAGAGGAAGAAGGAAAAGAGGAAAAGCAGGGATAGGTGGGCGTTTGTAGACCAGTCAACTATCTCCAATCTCTAGATAAATACTGGAATAAAAATTCTAAATATATATATGCACTTGAAAGTTCAAAATGAGATGAATTAAAATCAACAAGTTGTGTTGAGCCAATATTCTTTCTTTCTTTGTTAGGATAACATGTCATTTGAACAGAGAGGAAGCTGTAAATTTAATCTGCCTTGGCGTTATTAGGGCTTTTGATACTGTTATTTATGACAGGCTTGTACAGTAAGAGAAATATGGCCAAGGCAATGTATAACTGGCTGGGTGCATGACCTAGAATTCAGATTTCAAATAAACTTGTCACTGAGGATACTATCAAAGACGTAGAAAATATATTTTGGAAGGGTGTGTTTTGTGTCCCCTGCTAACCCATGTATTGACTGTGTAATGGACAGTGTGCCATGGAACTGGGAGGGCCATAGTGCATGCTGGAGGATAAATGCTGCAAAAACCTCAATGAGCTAAAGTGGTTCTGGGAGCAGGAGAAGGAAAATAAGCATTTCAGTAGGAAGATATGAAATACCTGCACCTGGTAGCAGTGAGCAATACAAAGCAAAATAGAGAGTTGTGTGATTGTAAAGCAGACAATTAATAAATATTGACCTTTTCTATGCCATCTCTTTCTGTGCTTTTCCCATTACAATACGTGTGGACAGCGTATTTTCTTCTCTCCTTTATGACCTTTGCCTGATGGATCTGCCTTTGTACTTTGGACAGCCTCATTCTGTCCTTCATGCTTCAAAAAGATTTTTGCACCTCATTCATTTCCTGTTGTATACTTTTTTCTTGAGTTCAGATAATTGAGGACCCACAACTGATCTCTGTTTCATTTTTTTTTTCTTTTTTAGATGATTCAGTTGCTTAAAAATATTTTGGAAGTGTACTTCTTTTCTGCCAGTGAAATATAATCAGTTCCTTTGAAGTGGTACCTTCTATCTTGGTGTCCTGTGCTCCTCTTCCTCTTTTTTTTTTTTTTTCCCCCAGAAATGCTAAACTAGTATATAGTGGTTCTGCTGCTTGACCTACCTATGCACGCACAGCTGATTCTCCTGGCAGCACTGCTGACCACTGGAAGTCTTCTCTGACTGCTTTCTTCACCTTGTCTGCCAAACGGTCTTCTCCCTGAAGTCATTAGCAGATTTGGCTTTTCTTCCCCAACTAGGACAGAGACTTTTTGGACAGCTACAGGGATAAGTCTTCTGACAGGATTCTGGGTCTCCTCATCTTTACCAGGTCACTTTCAACATAACACTTCCAACTATGCTCTGCCAAGGGTGTGCTCTCCTGGCACAAGGTACCAGGATATTTCTTCCCCCCCAGGCTTCTGCCACACATTCAGCCTGCATCAATTACCCAATCCATTCTCAGCTATGCTAACTGGCCACACTTTGTATTTCCTACATTTAGGGGCTTCCATTCATATTCCTGCGTTTCTTTCACCAGGACAGATGTCTGAAGTGTTTTGTAGAAGGACTGTTTGTTTTCATTTCCTTGCCAGATTGTATTTTAAGGAATTTTAAGGACTTATTTTAAGGAATAATCATGCCAGATCACTTTCTCAATTCTAGGCAGAGAGAGTTGGCAGATCATGACTAAGACAAGTCCTGTGAAGAGAGGAAATATTAGTGTTAAGGTGCTGTTGAAATACAGATCTGGAAGAAGACAACTCAAGAAAAATCAAAGTTGACAAGAACGGATGCATACAGCTGACATCAGGAGAGCAGAGATCCTTTGGTGCAAAAGGAAGGGTACTGGCTGATTATTGCATACAAAGAGAGAGAATAGGATTTAACGTGGGTAAATCTAGAGACTGAGCACAATGAGAAAGAGCTAGATAAATTAATGGGGGATTGATGTGTGTAATTAGGTCGCAAATAACTTCAGGCTAGATCCTTGAAGATGGATTCTAACCAAGGGAAAAAAAAATTATGTGTTTTAGCCTTTAGTCTGTGTTGTGGCAGACATAAATAGAGATAGAGACAGAGACAAGAGACAAGAGATAGAGACAGAGACAAGAGATAGAGATAGAGATAGAGATAGAGATAGAGATAGAGATAGAGATAGAGATAGAGATAGAGATAGAGATAGAGATAGAGATAGAGATGATAGAGATAAATAAAGGTGTGGTAGCAAAATGAAAATACTCTTGCTAGGAGGCTGTTGGAGACAAAATAAAATGGCCCATAGTAGTTTTCAGTCCTGAGCTATAGCAAAGATTTTCAATACACTAAAATCTGTCTCTCATTCTCACTTTTTTTCTTTCTGTTTTTTGATGCAAACACTTTTATACCTCCTACATAATTAAAAGCAAGAACAGATTTAGCAAAGCCACACTAATTTATTTGCTGATTCTTTGAAGTTGGGAGTTAAAAAGCGTAGTTTCCTGGGGAGAGAAAAGAAAATTTCTTTGATTTTAATGATTATTTAAAGAATTAACTTCTACCTCTTGGTTACGTTTAGCTTATGCTTTGTCCCCAAGAACTGATAGCTCATCTTAAAATCAATGGTTGCCTAGTGACAAGCAATAATTGTATAATTTGATTACTTACAGACAAATAAAATATTGTCTTGGCCTGAAATGATGGTCAGAAGCCTAAAGTTTGATTTTTATCAGAGTTTTGGAGGTTTCAGCAAGACACATGCATTGTTTTTGACATTTCTCTAAGCCTCTTGCAAATTTCTTGCTATGCACGAAACCATTTCCATTATGTAATTTGTGTTTTTATTCAAGGGTGGAATAAGGAGGCAGACTTGGGTTTTCATTTTGTTTTGGCTCTCCTTTTTTTAATTCTCTCATATCATATTTTTAAAATATTTTTGCAAGAAAAACTATAATTCCATGCAAGTCATCTTTGCTGAGAGCTTTGGCTGGCTGAGAACAACCAATAGTGGCAGAATCAGTGTTTGCCACTTAATTCTTCAAGTTCATCTGAGTAAGAAGGTAATGTGAATTGTAGATGTGAATTTGCTGACTGTGAGCTGCCTGAAAATACTGCAAGAATATATTGCAAGGACCAGTCACAAGAGCCATAATGAAATGAGTTCTTATTGAAACAAATGAGTTCTTATTGACTGAGCATCATTTGTGCTTTCACGGATTTCAGTTATTGCAAACCAGATTCTTTACAAGGGGAAACTGTTTTTCTGTAAATTAAAAGTGAAAATAAAACACATAATGAATGTAAGAGAAAAAATATAACCAGCTTAACAGCCTCAATTTATGAGAAGTAGGAATTTTCCAAAGATGTTTGTTGTCTCTGTCAGCTTTCACTAGTACAGAAGTTTCAAATCAAAATCATTGCATTCTCTGAAGGAACACTACTTATCATTGTTACTATTATTTTAAGTGCTGCAGAACAACCCTGTTATGCCTGTAATGCCATCACTTTCCTTTTTGTATCTACAAGGCTGCACAACTTGCTTTTTTAGAAACAGTTTTTATACAAAAAATTGACTTCTTCTGTTGTGGTCTGTACTTTGAGTGCAGCAATGAACATGGCACATAGTGGAATTCTGGCCTTAAAAAATGTTGCTTATTTTGATATGCCATACCAATTAATATCTCATATAAAAATCACATAAAACTTCATGTCAAAGTGAAACAGCAAGGTATTTTCTCGCCAGTCAAGCGCAATGTGGGATCCTCTTGTAAGGATTTAAGTCTAAATAATGCCTTTTTCTCATGCTGGTTCTTGTTTCTCTTTGCATTTTCTTCTGCTTAATGAAGGAAATAAAGGACTTCAGATCACGAAGGACCATCAAATAAACATGAGCATTTAGTAAGATGATGTCATCTTCATATTTTATTGATCCATAGAGAGCTGAATTGAAATACAAAGGAAGAAGAGGAAAATCTTCATTACTTCTGTATCTGACGTTGGCTGTTCTTACCACATTGCAATGTCACTTTCTTTTTCACTCATATGAAAGGGATGCTGTAAAAAAAATCTGAAACATCTCAGAAAACAACCACAAGAATGAAGTATAAATATTATCTTCAGTATTGGTTCTATTTCTCCTAGAGGTAGACCTTTGTGTGATGCTGCGTGCTGAGAGAGAGCTCTGGCCAGAGCATCTTCCATCTTCAGGTGTGGTGCATGCAGGAGCTAGAGGTGGGAGGTGAATATCGGATAGACAGAGTCAGGGAAGTGCTGAGAAAGGGAAGGAGCCCTCTGGAGCTTTGCTGAAGTCTCATGAAGAATTGGAGGGTTATGTCGGTGAGTGTGGTTTGGTGTAGGAAGGTAGTACCAATAAAGGAATTTTTATTATTATTATTATTATTATTATTTAGAAATCAGAGTGCGAGGTCATTTTAATCTGTTTAATGAAAGAGTTTATCTTCTTATTCTTTAAACTTTAGGGCCGGGAGTATGTAAACTTGTAACCAGTGCATGGCAAAACCTGGCCTATGGCTCATGCTCCACGAGAGGGAGCCAGAACTGTCTTTAAAGTGTCAGCAGTGAACCCCGTGAAAAAAGCTGAAAAAAGCTGCAGCCTAAGCTCTACCCGAGGCGCTGCCATTGCCTTGCAGCCAAGGCAGTGTTGCTGAGGAATTACCAGCAGTGCAAAGAAATTCTGCTGTGGCTGTGCAAAAACACGAGTGCCTCATTGCTGGTAGCCCTGTTGGGATAATCGGAAAGGATGCTGCTCCTTATCTTCACCTGGAGTTTATTATTCAGCTTAGCTGAGGCAATACATGCAGGAGGCAAACTAGGGGGTGAAACTGGAATTAAAGTATGCAACACCTGGCAGTGCAATAGAAAGCAAGAATGCTTTTTGGATCGTTGAGCTGTGTGTGCAAAGATGTACTTCCTACTGGCTTCAGCACTAACAAAACAACAAAGCCTCTAATCAGAGTCCTTCTAAGAATACATGTGCTACATGGAAAAAACCCAGACCTATAAAGGCAGATAGTGGGTGATAATGGATTTCAGAACTCCATGGAGTTTTGAAATTGACTGCAATAAAAGTTAACTGATCTGAAATAAGAGACAGTGATACTAAAAAGTACTGTTGCTAAAAAAAACTTCCTTTGTCAAGTAAGTGTCCCTTAAGGAGGTGGACTGGAACTGCTGGTTGAACACATGAAGATTAAACTGGATCCCATGCTGGAAATGTGGCGCTAACTGAGCAAGGCTGTACACTGAGGGGTGTCTGTGAAGATGCCTTTTCAGGAAGGTTCCTGAGTCAACAAGTGTCCAAAATCCGAGACAGAGGTCTGCAAGCAGGAAAGCCTGGAGGTGCATAAAGAAAATAAAACATTTTGGAAAACTTTTAAATGAACAAAGTATAAAAATGCCATTGTTTTAAAGTCGGCAATTTCAAGCAAGAACAGTCTAATTTTTGCAGGGAAAACTATTGTTTATTGGATCATTGGATTTTACAAAGCAAAAAACACTATTCTTCAGGATTTGACAGTAGTGCATGTGAAAGAGAGGCAAAACTCCTCAATTACAGAATCACATGATGGGTCAGGTTGAAAGGGACCGCAGTGGGTCATCTGGTCCAACCTTCCTGGTCAAGCAGGGTCATCCCAGAGCACATGGCACAGGATGGTGTCCAGACAGTTTTTGAATATCTCCAGTGAGAGAGACTCCACAACCTCTCTGGGTAAAGAGTTCCAGTGCTTGGTCACCTGCACAGTGGAGAAGTTCTTCCTCACATTCAGGTGGAGCTTCCCATGCATCAGTCTATGTCCATTGGCTCTTGTCCTGCTGCTTGGCACCACTGAGCAGAGCCTGGCTCCCTCCTCTTGACACCATCCCTTCAGTTACTTATGGACATGGATGAGGTCCCTGCTGCCTCGCCACTGGGATCTATTGTGTGTGTCCAGTCAGTCTTGTTGACCTGAGCCTGGTCTGGTGGACATGATTGCCAGAGCTGAGGGGCATTGACAGCTGGTTAAGAGAGTGAATGAAAAACTTTGTCTTAAGGCAGGGGAAGTGTTCTGGATTGTAGAGTATGGTTTTCATTTATTTGTGGAGGGGTGTGAATGTGTGTGGATGTACAAACACTCGCTGCATCACGCCCCAGGGTGGAGTTGTTAGTGTGTCTTCCTTGTGCTGTAGTGGGGGTTGTGGGAGAAGGTGAAGCACTAGGCAGTATCTTCTTTGTTTGATGCCTAAAAATGTCACTTGACATATGTAAAACTGACCTAATCATAACCAGAAACTGAATTTAATGTCTTTGCCAAGGCCAAAAAGCCTTTTTTGTTCGAAAGTTTCTCATGATGTATGTTACTGCTGATCTCCCCACCACTTTGCCCTTTGGTCTGCTAGGAGAGGCCAAATACTGAAACATGATACCCGTGAGGATTATGCAAACAAACGGAATATTTACATGTAGAGAATAATATTGACTTTTGCATCTGCCTTAGAGTGTCCCCTCAAATTACACTGAGCAAGAATATATTCAGGCTTCTTTGTTAGATTTGCATGCTGTATGAATTATGACTGATTCTTAAAAACACAAAGTGCATTACTAGTAAGCTCAGACACCAAATATTGTGTGGCTAAAATTTATAGTCAACTTGTGCTTGACAGCTAATGCAAACAACTGGGAGACCATATAGAACCAAAATGCATTTAAAATATCTATTTTAAATTGCCCAGCAATTAGAAGTGCACTCGGATTGTTCTTCAGCCAGGTTGTCTCATTGAAAACAGCCCTTAAGAGTAATTTATCCTCTTTTTAATGTTAGCAATCATAGGGCAAAATAGTTGCCTGGGAAGAAATATCTGTGAGAAGCATCTTCTCAAGTGCCTTAATTTCAGGTAAAAATAACTTTTTGTCTGACAAGCGAAGAAATACTTGCAAAATACCCATATGGGTGGGTTTTTTTGAAGATTGTTATATTGGTATATAAATATTACAAAATCGTAAAGCAAATACTTTCAATGAGAAATAGCTTTCTCTCATTTGTTCTTCTTTCTTGCTTTTTTTAGTTCATTGAAAAAGGGCAAAAAACCCTTAGGAAGTCAAGGGTTAGCAAATATATTGGTACACTTACTTACATCTTTTTTTTTTTTTGAAGTGACAAAGGCAAAACAGAGGCTGTGCTGACCTTTATGAAAGAAGAGATCCATGGGGAAAGAAGGTTTCTTTCTGACAGACAGGAAGCTATCCAATTCAACCATTAAAGGTAGTGAAGGAGGATGTTTAAGTCATCTGTTATCCCAGGGAGTCAAACATCAGGCTGTTGTTTCTCTAAGGCTAAAAGTGTACTTACCCAGAACATCTCATTTACAGAAGCTATAAAATACTCCAATGCACTCAGTTTAATCAAATAAGCTAGGTATCTGTTAGTGTTTCAAGGCAATCTTTTAAAAATATTTATTGTTTTGCTTTCAGTATTTTCAGTATTCATTTTTCTCACTGTTCACATAATCCCAAATTTCACATTCTGATAATTATACTCCGTAATTCTCTGTGTCTTTTCTGTATTACAAGGCTCTCTGTTAATCAGTTGCTTATGCAAAATGTGATCCCAATGTATATCTAGATATAAAAATTAGTTACAGATAAGCAATATTTACTAAAGCAAAGTGGGAAAATTAGAAGTCTCTAATAGGTATAGGTATAGACAATCAGTACAGACAATAGTAGTAAAGCTCATTATGTAAACACAAATGGTTGCACTGTAAGATAGATGGTTAACCTTTGAAATTAAGGAAACACACACTCATCCTGGCTTCACTGATCAGAGGAGACATCCAGAGTAGTAGTTACCTGTTAGCAGCAGTCTCAGTTTCTTGGTTTTCCTTACAGTAGATTAAATGGCTACACATTTTCTCTTTTGTTTGTTAAAACTTCTCTAATAAAGGCAGCCAAAACTGTTGTTGAAAAATATTATTATTAAAAAAAGTATTGTGGCTTCATGTGGGCAGTGTTCTCATTCAGTGGAATTCGAATGAAGCTCATTTGAAAAACTGCAGGGGGAAGAAGAACTACATAAGAAGATGCAAACTCCCAATATAAGAGCTGAATCATTGCAAAAATGAAGTTGCAATGCCACAATACCCAGCACAGTGGATAATGAGCAGAATACAGTGGAAGGAAGGTAGCCTGGCTCTCCCACGTTGACTCTGTAACCTAACTAAGTGCATTCTGATGTAAAACTGAAGCGTAGAGTTAACAGTAAGTCCAGCTAAGCAATTTAAGTTAAAGCATGTGGGTACAGATTGTTCCGATGTCTGTAGAGCATCTCAGGTGTCACACATCCAGGAAGGGAGCTCGTTCTAGTTCACACCTTGTGACTTCTCCATGCTGGGCAGCTGGGGACGGGGTTGGTGGCACACACTGTCCCTTCCCCTGCAGTGAGGTTCCACAGCGTGTGGCTCTCCTCACCCAGCCCGTGCTGCCCCTGGGCAGGCTGAGAGTGTGGCAGCTGAATATTGCAGAGTGCTGTGAAGTGCCGATGTTCTGATGGCTGGACAGAATCCCCAGGCGATGGCAACCCTCAAACAGGTTCTAAAATAAGACCTTTGTAGCCTTTGCACTTTAGACTTCCTCTGGGAATTTTCACCAGAACAGGACAAACTAATGATGAGCATTGCTGTAACAAATGGGACTTCAGTATGTGCTACTGGTGTTGATACAGCTGGAAGCTTTCCAGAATTATTGCGGTTTCTCTGCGTGGCATGAAAGTATATGAAAAGTAATACAGGTAATGCTGAACACAAGTCAACTGAAAATTTTAAATGAACAATTAGATAAACTTGAAATTTTTAAAAATCTCCCATGGAACATGAAAAGAGGAAGGAAAAAAAGCTTTCACCTAAAAGGATATAAGAAAATACAAGCTGTTCTAGAATTTATAAACAGTACCTGGAGAGATTGCTTTAATACTTTCAGGAATAAAAGAGGACTAATAGGCAAAAAATAAAAAAAAAAACAAAATGAAAACTGAAGCTGTCATTGATGTATATATAATAATTTTTATTTGAAAGCATGGTTTTAAATACATTTCCCAATAAATATTCCCTAGAAAACTCTAAAGCACATTCATTGAATAACATCTTAGGTAGAGTGACATTTGTTAATGATTTGTGAAAATAAGCTAAAAAGTCATCTTTATCAATGTATATAAAAAAAAAGAGATAGCCAGTAAAGATGTATAAAACTGCTTCATCTTTTTGTTTGGAAATGTGTTTCTCTGTTTTAGATGCTTACTACAAATGAAGAAAAATATTCTAATTAAGTGAAAATACGTGATGGGTCAATTGAATCCCTGATATAAAGCTCCCCTTTGAGTTCTTGCCTGTGGGGCTGATGTTTGCAGGCTGAAATTATTCTTGCAGACATTTGAAAGTTAGGTGAATCCCAATTTTCATGCAGAATTCAGCTCAGTTGTAATTACATTAAATGCCACATAATGCATATACATGCATTTCTACATGCTTTTTAACAAATAATGTAGCATATACTTTTTTCCAAGTGAACATTTACTTGATAAGAATACGTAGTAATGTGAGCATGACATGCTGATTTATCTGGCAGCATGAAATTAGTTTTATGCTACAGTATTTTATGTCTGTTGAATCAGAGTAAGTTATAATAGCTCAAGGGGTTTTCATCTGACAAGGGTACTTTCCTGTTTGTGTTCTTAAATATTAACATCCTCTTTTAATTAAATGCTGTGTGGGATTTTTTTTACTCCATTTGAGAGTAGTTGAAAGATGAATGTTGAAACATGAAAGGTAGCTTCATGTTATTTTAGAATATTTATTACTTCTGATGTATTTTTTTTTAAAGGAAATGATAAAAGTTAATTTGAATTAAAAACATTGAAGGAGGAGAGGAGAACAGTATACACATAGCATTTGCAGTAATAATTTGTTCAGAATGTGTTGTGTTTGCCTGAGAAAGGATTTGTCTAATTACTGAAAAATATCCTACTAAATCTGTGATTTTAACATTATAACTTTGCATAATGAAAGGTAGCAGACCATGTAAAGGTCTGGTTTAGCAGAGTTTTTACATTCCTTTTTCACAGTTACATTTTGCATTTTGGTTACAAGTGGCTCAGGAACAAAGGCTTCTTTCACTTTTCAGAGGAGCATGTCCACAGCTGCATGCTGTTCATTTGACATAAATTTTAGCGCTTCTAAAACTTGCTAGAAAGCTACTGACTTAAAAAAAAAAAAAAAAAAAAAAAAAAAAAAGGTGGAAGTGGAAGCAGGTATTTGCATCCCCAGACTAAAATCATGCTTCAATGCTTTCGCCTTTCTGGAGCTTTTGTCCAGAAAGGCAAAACAATCCTGGCAGCACTACCCACTGACCACCCTCTGTAGCACAGAGGATGTGGGTGTGTATGCATACACACAATCTTTCACGCTGCATCACAACTTCTGGCTGCAGCGAGGAAATTAACTGTCATCTCTTTCGGTTTCAATTTTCTCTTGTCTGTTATGCTTTGGAAAAGACTTTGGGTCACTGTCCCAATGGACTGCCCCAGTCCTTATCTCACAGGTAAATAGGAAGCAGATATTGTAAATAGGAAGGATCAGCCAGACTGTTTACTCAGCAGCACAGAGATCTTTACGTGGAATTACACCTTATGCACATGGAATAACTCTTCCTTGCTCACCCCCTGAAGGTGACACTTTGCTAGCTGCCCACATCAAAGCATTGGAGAGTCTCACAGGAGCAGTGGGAAATGATGTGGAGGCACAGTGGCACCCTTGAGAGGGAAGCCAGCTGGGAGAGGCATCCCTGGGGAGATGAGGGTTTCCCAGGCCCCGCTGCCTCCTGAACGGTGCTACCTGATCCCTGCCATCACTGTCCCCCTTGCCAGAGCGTGGGGAGGAAGGCTGTGTTAGCATCCCCTGCAAAGCTGGAAAAGTCATGACTGGTACATAAACCCAGGCACCAGGAATCAGCCCATTTGGGTAGGGAAGAGCTTGTTTTCCTATTTCTCCAGATCTCTCCACAACTGAACATTCCATCCTCTTTCTTTGCTGTGATTTCCTTTTCCTTTTTATCTTATTTTTTTTATTTGTCCAGCTGTCCTACTTTTTGAACTCATGATATTTCTGCAGTCAAAATGACAAGTGTGAGATAAAATAGGTTTGTCTATTCTAGAATATATTCAAGGTGATGAAAGGTTTGGGATTTGTTTTCGAGATGTTCATTATAGAAATTGGCTCTTGTGTTAGGGAACCATGTCGTTTCAGTGGTTTCAGTCTCCAGAGCTAGAGAAAAACAGCCTGTTTTTCTTCTCTTCAAGGGCAGTGGAATTCAATCACATCCTCCAAAACTGCAGATAACAGAAGGTGATATTTGGCAATGGAGTACTCATGTAAAAGACATGTCCTAAAAATCTTTCAGCCCTCAGGAAAATTCATGTGTCATGTGAGTAGAATTTTTCAAATTTTTAGGTTGTTGTTCTGAAGTATTTGACACAGATGACCAGAATGGCACATATTTTTTTTATAACAAAATGTAAACGTGTTGTAAAAAGTGGCCTGTCTGCACTCTGGTGAGCTGGAAGACGAACAATTAAGGCCTTTTACTGTGACTATGGAAGATGCTTCTAGGTTCTGAATGGGAGAGAAAGCAAGTATCTGACCCCTCTGAGCCTTTCAAACTGTATTAAAATTCCTAGATTTGTCTAGACTTTTGCTCAGTAAACCCCATGATTCATACATTTTCAGGTGGGTCTGCTTGCAAGGAGCAAGCCTTATTCAGGGCACTCTTCTCTCCATACAGTTAAAAACGAGTCCCTGGTCAGAAGAGTGTTGGCAGCACAGGACACTTGCACAAAACCCAAGGTGTCTTGTCCACAGGTTGCTCCCAGCCCTTTGTTTTGGTTCTATAAAAGAGGGTCCCACCAGCAGCACTGTTGAGCTACACAGCTGCATTCTAAAGCAGTGCAAGGTGCTGTTCCATGCTCTCCAACAGTTGTTTTATTAAATTGGGGTTTCAGTACATTTTCAGGCTCACAAGGTTGGGGATGAATATTTAAGTGCTGCACACTGCAGAAAATGACAATGAATTTTTTCATGTTCATTTCTACAGTGTTGGTTTTTAATTCAGACCAGACAATCTTTGCCTGAACATTCTCATCCTAATTGTAGCTCTCAGGAAAGAAAGGGCAGTTTCAGCAGTGAATACATGGGGATTATAGACCATGGCTGGCTGTGCAGCCATTTCAGGAATGGTAGCTATAGCTGTGAATATGTTCCCTTTTATACTTCCCAGCAACAAATTCACTGATTTCCAGAGACCTCCTGAGAAACAAGTTGCCGAGAGACTTGTGATTTAGCTCCAGTATGCAGAAAAGCAACTTTCCACTTCTTTTTTTTTTTCTCTGCTTTTGTGCTTTTTTAATCTTGAACTGGACGTGTTCCAGAAGCTGTCCTATATGGCATTCCTCTGACATTGCCTGAGGAGCTGTTTTTCCTTGAGTGTCTGCTGGAAATAAGGAGCCATGCTTTCCAGCATGTGCCTTGTTAAACCTGTAGCTCTCTGAGGACTGGGGAGCTTTGCCGTGGTGGTTGACCATGTAATTGTGCCTCTGATCAGCTCAGCTTCACCCATGTTAACAGGCTGCTAGCTCCCTGGCTGGGCAAGGGGAGATTTCTTTCCCCCCAGAGCTACCCCTGAAGGGGTGTGGCTGGACCCTGGGGTCGGGTCAGACAGCCTCATGCTTCTGAAGCTGCAGTCCCACCTTGTCTGGGGTTTGCTGTGCAAAGTGGGCGGTCAAACTGTCATTTCATACAGTCATGCAATGGTTCAGGCTGAACCTTAAAGTTCATGTGGTTCTGTTGGAGCCCAGGGCATGGCAGAGACCCCCATGAACACCCCCACGTACACCTTGGGGGGTTCAGGACCCTTGCTGGGCCCCAGGAGAACACTGCCTTTGGCTTTTGTCCATGGAAATGGCTTCCAGCACTCAGAGAAGAGTTGCAAGTAATGTGGGTTTGATAAAATGTTGGTTTAGTTTATCATGGGGTGTGAAAATGTGGTTTGGGTTTTTAGGATGGAGGCTGGAAAAGGATCAGAATGGAGGATCTTGGGTGGTACCTGAGCTTCTTCCTTCTTCTTCATGGACTCCACCTTCTGTTGTGTGGTGGCACACGGTGATTGGATGGAATGGTTTGAGGTGGAAATGTCAATTAGAGAAATAAGTAAGGACGATAGGTACAGAATTGTAAATATAGTACATTTGGGATCTGGATTGGGTCAAATGGCTTCATAAGGCCTTGAGGGTCACTCCCTCGTGGCCATTCCAGCTGTGTTCTCAAGGAGAAAACTTGTAACTGAAGAGCGCTCAACAAAAAGATAAGAAATAATAAACACCTGAACAAGAAGCTGGAAGTCTCTCTCTACTCCTTTCTAACTGTGGCACAAACTGATCTCAGAAGCAGAAAAGCATTCTGAGATGGTTCCAACCCTCCTGCCATGGGCATGGCACCATGGAACCCATTTCCCAGATGGAGATAGGTTTCTTCTCATGTGATCAACCTTTTTCTAGTAATTGCTGCCAAAGGGTCTGTGATCTGGAGAATGCACTCATTCCTCTCAATCCATTTTCAGTAAAAAAACCCCAAACAGGATGGGAAATCCTGGCAAGGTTTCTGGCATATCTGGTTCCATGATTCAGCATTTTGTAAATAAGTAGTTATTTAAGTCTGTTTTGTCCTTTGTAAGCAATACTGATGTTTTATTAGCAAATGGTGAACTGTCTTTTTTTTTCTGTTGACTTTCAGCTGGGGCCAAGGAACTTGCATGAATGTTTCTATTTCTGGCATGCCTAAAGACTTTTGTGGTATTGTCAAGAACAAAGGGCTTGAAAGAAATGCACAGCCACAGACGATTGAAGATCTGTGCACACAATGTGTGATAAATTTGTCAGCAACTATTTTATTAATGAAAGTCACAAGAAATAGAGGAAGCCTCCTAGGATATACTACTGGAAATCCCATAGGTATTTCAATTTCTTGAACACTGTGCTATGTGAACAGAATTTTCATTAAAATGCGTGCATTTTTGTGCAGGAAATTCTGTCTGAAAAGCAAACTCCTGGGTTTTTTCCTCTATTCATACATGCCCTTGAAGTATCTTTGGCAGCAATACCAGGAAGACAGTCACTCCACCAGTACCTGATTCTCAGTGCTGCATGGTAGAGAATGAGGGGTGTTTATGGTGACTTAATGGCAGCATTGGAGCAGATGCTGTCACATCTCCCAGCTAAGGGAGCAAGTAATTCCTGCTGCTCACATGGTCCCTCTGATTAAGTGCTTCTTGCTGCTTTCAGGAAGCCTTTTGCTGCCCTGCAGTGTTCTCTAATTCACACACACTTGTGTGCATCTCCATTTAATTTGCCTCTCCCCCACCCAGCCTGCTGTGCACTGTAATATGGAAGAGCAGACTTAACCTCACAGTGATCTGTTATTTCATAGTATTTCATAGGCAGAGGCCAAGACTGTTGCTTACTCTGATAATTTTAGTAACAATACACTACAGAAATGTTACCTAGTTTTTCAGCTTTAGATTGGTCTTGATTAGGAAAAGAAAACCCCACATGTTGTGGTTAGAATAGTCGTCAACCTCTTTTAGCACAAACAGGGTTAAATATTGAAGTGAAGGGACTTTTCATTTTCTATCATGGAAGTACAAGTGTTAACAGTGATGACTGTGTAACTCAGGAGGTGAAAAATGACCAACCAGTGATGAGCAAACACTGGCAAAAAAAACCATAAAAGCAGACACATAATTCATAGGCCAGACAGCAAGAGATAAGACACTGCATACGAATAAGAATATGTGGGTGTGAGAGCAAGCAAATGCTGAAGAAGAGGATCTGACTGCTTCACTGAAAGTGCAGTCACACAGAAAGCTCTTCTGACTGCATTTCATCAGTAAATACTACCCAGTGGCATAAAACTGGTAAAAAAACCCAAAGAGTTGTATGAAAATGGCAGGCTTGCTTCCAGGCAAAATAAACTACAATGACTTAAAAATACCAATATATAACATCTGCCTTGCAAATAACACACTTTGTTCCTGTTTTTCTGAGAATGTTTAATTTTGGCTCAGACTTAGATGCTTTGTTCTGGTGTCAGCAGACCATTTGAACAAGACTGTGCATTCTGGATATCAATCACCTAGATACGTTGGCTGACTGAGCATACCTTAAATCAAGCAAAATTTGTGCTTCTTCCATTAATTAATACATTTATTAATATCTGCTTTTAAAAAATCACTGAAAACCAGAATACTGGTATTTCTTGATTTTCATTAATACCCTATATTAATAAAATACAATGTAATATAATAAATGTAATAAAATATAAACCTCTGCTTAGTCATTTGGTAAAATATCTTTAAGGGCTGCCACTGCAGGTATGACCTGAAATAAGAGCAGTATCCCAGGTTCTCAGGACTTTTTTGGTGGCTGCAGAGAAGAGAGGATATTCCTTCCAAAGCTGTGTGAGAAAGAGGATGGGACCCAAAATGAAGAGAATTTTTTTACCAAGAAGGAGCTTCAAAATGTTAAATTAAATGAAACCTTTTTTTTTTTTTGTCCAACTTTTCTCCCTTTCTTTTCACCAAGCTCTTAATGCCAGGTTTTACGGCTGGTCTCTGTGGTTCTGTGGCTTGGGATCAGCCTGTGAAGGCTGTTGTGAAACCTCAGCTCTCCTAAGATGCCTTTTCCTGCAGGATCAGCACGTAAGCCTAAAGGAGCCTCTGACTCTCAGGGGACCTGGATGTGGGGAGAACCTCCTTCCTCTCCTGTCAAATGCTGGCTGTTCCCAATTGTGTCAGGTTCAAGCTGACTGCATTTTCAGAAGTTACAAACTCAGGTTATACTTGGTCCCCTTAGTAGAATTTTAGATCCAGCCCAGCAAGGGTTCAGTTTGCACCTCAGCCAGTATTTTTACCATTGATTTTCATATTGCATGTATATATTGCCCTATTTGTTTCAGTACTGGCTGCTATTTCCTTGTTAATGTATTAAGTTTTTTAAAGAACAGATCTAAAAGCATGTATTTATTGTGGATTAAGAATACTTGTTCTCCCAAAGTCACAAACAGACAAGCAAAGCATTTTATGTGTATCCCCAAGCATTCAGTGAAAGACAATTTATGAGTAAAATGCATAAACATTTTTCATCTTTCCAATTGCTGAGCTCTGGGTCACTTCACTAAGTTTGTGGAAGTAGCTGATTGCACTCTAGATTCGTAAAGCCAGAGTGGATTTCCTGCTTATCTATTTACTTTAACTGCCTTTAATGATCCAGCACATATGGCCTGATGCAGTAACACTGAGTTACAAGCCATCTTGGCTTTTTTGCTGGAGAAAGATTCAATTACTCAGACTGTTTCACTCAGCCCTTAGAAAACTTGGCTGGAGTTTTCTTCTGTCTTTCAGAAGAAGTTGAACTCCTTCAATGGAGGCTTTTCCATGCTTTTGCAATTTTCAGAATGGCTCCCTATGAATATTTAGTTCCATGGATTTCATTTGTGTGAGTACCAATACGAATCAGTGCATACTCAAATGTACTTCTCTGAAGGTTTTAAAAACTTACTATTTTTATTGTTATTGTTATTCTTCTTCTTCCCAGCTGGTGATACTTACATTGTCTGGATCTGATTTAGCCAAATGACAAAAAATCCACTTGTCTTAAGTGACAAGCTCTGCGTCCAGGAGTCGCATGGCTCAGTTTTCCAAATTGTGTGCCTGAACTATTCAATTTCAGTAGTGTGTCTAACATTAGATTTTAAAAAATATTTGTAAATCCGGCAAAAGTGACTGAATGAAATATAGTTTATAAAGGTAGGAGTCTCCAACGTGATCTGCTATTCTGACATTAAACAAAAAGAATCAAGCTCCTTACTGAATTTATTCTGCTCAGCTGTATTAATTTTAGTATTGTACAGCCTGAAATATTTGTCAATTTTCACTTAATTTTTTGTAATCTATTCAATTTCCATTATGTTTTGAGGCAGGGGTTTCAATAAATATCCTTAATATTTTGCTTTTGTATGATGTCTGTGCAAAACCTAGATTGTCTCTTAATGTGACAGAGTTGTAGTTCATGTTCAAGTGGAAAACAATGTGGGCAGTTAAATGGGAAGTGTACATTATGTGGCCAAACTACTGGGGTAAGGGACATTTATAGGCTCATTTTCCCATGCTTGCATAGGCACTGTGAGAAGGGAAGTAATTTCCTAAGTAGACCCAGACTGATGTGATTAGGTGTGAGATACTGCAGATGTGTGTAGGAAGTGGGCTTGTGTGTGGGACTGGTTATGCAGTTACATTTCTCATTCTGCATGTGGAGTATCCAGGCTGTAGGTGAGCAGGCATGTTTTACACCTGCAGAAGGCTGTTTAAGAATCCAGGTCAGAATAAGTGAGTCAAGTACATAATGACACCAAAATATCAAGTAAGTGATACTGTCTTCTCTGTTCTCTTTTTCTTCCAAAACACTTGGTTCAGTCTACCCCAAATAATTAAACACTCCCTTGGAAAGCATCATCAGCACTGTAATCATAATTTGATCATGAAATTATAGTATTCAGATTAGGAAACCTAAACATTTTTTAAAATTAAGAGGAAACTTAATATGATGGAATAAACAAAAGCTGTTAAACTAATTGCAAGCTGGAATATATGTTTGACAGTATGAAAATTACAAGTGAAATACAATTAGTGACTGGAATAGTAACAATCTGATTTTACTCACTATGCAAAGTTTAATTTCCTATCCTGTAAATAACAAACCTCATAAACAAGCCAGCAGCTAGATTGACATGATTAATCAGTTTTTATTAATATGCTGGTGGTGGGTGACCGGTTTTAAACAATGAACATAGAAAATGCTTAGAATTGGAAATGAAAAGGATCCATCTTATTCGATGTGAATGAAGAGTAATATTTTTCCTTAGCAGGGTAAAAAAGCCTTGTGGAGGTCACTGGAGAGGAACTGCATTGCAATCAGCTCTGGCAAACTCCTGTGGCCAGTGCCATGATCTCAAATGCTGCATCTGCAAAGCCTCTGATGCTGCTTCTTCAGCTGTGCACCATTTTATCAGGGAGCTCCAAGGTGCCTCTGCACCCCATCAGCAGGGCTGCTGTGTCACGGTGCTGAGAGTGTCCCTCTGCTGACTCACAACTGTCCTTACAAAAATTGTTCCACAAGGAACAAATCAGAAGAGAAAAATGTTTGAGGTTTTTTTGTTGATGTGTGGTTTTTTTTACCCAAGCCAAATAGTCCCGACTGTGGACTCTGGTCAGAGTGAAATTCCAGAAAGGAGCATTTGGAATGGTTGCCTTTACAAAGTCATTATGGCAGTGGAATCATAGAATCATTAGGCTGAGAGAGAACCTCACGAGTCGAACCATTAACCCAGCACTGCCAAGTCCAGCACAAAACCGTGTCCCTAAGTGCCACACCTACACATCTTTCCAATACCTCTGGGGTAATAATATCATTGCATGGCCAATTGAAACATCACCTGAAATATTACTTCACTAACTGTTAGCTCTATTAATCACCAATGTATAGGATAAAGAATATGGGTTTCTATGGTTATGACTAAATTGATTTTTACATGTCAATATTCTGGTAGTCTGAAATCCCACATTTATTTCTAATTATATGTTTGATAAAGTGGTGGGTTGTTTTTTTTTTCTCTGCTTTGGACTATTGACATGGTTTTAAGAGGAAATGCATCACCAGGATTTACCATGCTGGAGCCTTGAAGGACCAAGTACTATTTGTGGGACACACAATTATTGTATTACCAGAAGAGATACAATTTATGTTTTCCACATACTACTAAAAAGCTTTTCAACAAAACATATTGTCATTGGGCAAGCAAGTGGCTTTAACTTTCCTGACAGCTCTCCTAGAATGCCATTATAAACTTAAGATATTGTAGTGCAAGCATTTAACATAAAAGCAACAAGATGTTGCAAAAAAAATGCTGCAAGCCCACAAAAAAAAAAAAAGACCTCCATAGATGGATGCTTTTCATTGTCAGGGAAAGCTGACTTTAGTGTGAATTCTTAATTAATACTTCAAGTCATGTTAGAGCAGTTCACAGTGTTTCACCCATTTTATTTGGAACCCCTAATCCTGATCAGTCCAAGCCATCTTCACCAAAAGTCCATTTAATCATTTTACTCTATTAAATATAATTTTAAGAAAATGATGCACTCCCTAAGGCATACTTCCATGTAAACAAAGCCCTAATAAAGTGAGAGAGGGAGAGCAAAGGCAGCTGGCAAGGTTCAGGATGCACAGTCGATCTGATTTCTGGTGCCTAAGGCCTGACTGCTTTCTTGTATAGGTGACTTTATGGACTGCTGGGCTAAATGTAGGATCTGACTACACTTAATGAACCTTAGAGTGCAATCAAAAAGACAAATATGATATGTCTGAAAATATGAAGGTTTTTTTCTTCTTTAAAGACCTTTCTGGACTCTTGCAATCTTTGGAGTCTTCTTCTCCATCTAGATAAAAGCACTATTGTATCCAGCAGTGTTTGCCACTGAAAATGTGTTCCAACCTAATATTGAAACCACAAAAGTCTGAGTAATCACCCTGTTTTATTCTTTACATTGACCAGTGTCTCTACTATGGCACCACTGAGGGATAAGGAAACAACATTCTAAAGACACTAACATAGGTTAGTTTAACTTAATCTCTGGCTTCAGCCTACAGTACTTGTCAGAAAAATATATTAATATGGGACTTTACTGTTCTCAGAGTAGCCTTTGTCAGGAGTTTGAAATGTCTGAAACAAGATAATTAAATAATCCTTAAAAGTGTACTTCGGTGTTCTGAGCTTTCTTCATATTTTAGAGCTTTTCTGAAAAAAATTCATTGTATCCTTCTGAAAAAGAGCTGAGAAACCAGTCACATCAAACCATATTTCTTTTGTACACTACCCCCTGGCTATAGTTGACACTGTACTCTGTTGGATTTTGCAGCTTTGGCTCTGGAACAGTGATCAGCGTCTATGGACCTATTTTACAAAATGAATTTCAGCAAGGAAAAGAACAGCATATTTGGACTGAGAAAGACCTATTACATTCTTCCCTCTTCTACCTCCTGTAAACACAAGTTCATTTCTGCAGTACACTGTACAATGTCTGCTTGCTCCATAAATTTTTGCTTAACCAAATCTAGGTTTTTACGTAAAGTCTCTGAGAAAAGTGCAGCAGAGCAACACTTTTTCCTCACACGTTTTCCTAAGTCAAAAATTCTTCCTAATCAGCTGTGCACATTGATGTGCTGTTCTACTCTACTACCTTCTGTTTCTGTTCTTCGCAAGGAGCAAGAGGTTTTTACAAAACTTTTCCTGTTCCTAACTAGTTTCAGCTCTTACCTCTGTGGTCCCCAAAGACAGTGAAAATATGGACTCCATTTTTTATCTACTTTTTGTATATATTTTTTAAGAAACACAGCACAACTATGCTTTCATTTTCACAAAAATGTCTGTAATATGACACAAGGATTATGATTGCAACTTTTTAAGCAACTCCCACGTACATATTTCAGTTTCTTCTGAATGCAGAAATATTTGCTTCTGCCAGACTTTACTTTGTGTAATGTGACACTGATGCTTTCATAGAGTAATTTATCCAGCTTTCTCTGATCATTTTCACATATTCATGCAAATATACTTGCCCCAAATGCTGGTTTTGGGGTTCATCATGCCTGGGTTCACACATGTTGGCAATAAACTAAAATTTTACTGCTTCTGGAGACTTTGATCAGGATTTTTAGTAATTTTCTGTGATCTTCCCTCTACAAGCATAAAGAAACGCTGTGAAAATATGTCTACAAATAGTCTTTTTAATCAAATGGTTTGATGGTTCATCAATCTGAAACTATAGGTAGGTGTAAGTATGCTAATGTAAGAACAACAGTGAAAATTGTGACAAATTTTGGATATCTCAGAACAGTAATTTTTCTTAGACATATCTTTATTTACAAATTAAAAATGGTCTTTAAATCTTAAGGGATTAAACACTCCAAGTTTCTGTCTTTATTGATTTCATCTATAGTCTCTCATATACTTTGAAATGCTGACCTGCAGCATTTGCAGAGTAACTGTCGCAGAAAGAGCACCCACTGAGCCTGATTTCCCAGAACGGTTGTAGGGATGTCTTTCGTGTTTGCACAGATAGATTTCATGGCTGTGTGCACAAACTATATCCTAACGTGGCCACAGAGGCAGCATTGGTAGTGCCAATCAGTGCAGCACTACAGAAGCATTTGGAGAGCAAATGGATGTGTGCTAAGGCATGACACTGACACCACATGGACTTCAGGGGAAGTTTACTTTACGGCTTCACAGGCTGTGGACCAAATATTTTAGGCTTTGCAGGAGAATGTTTTGGGGCCGCCCTCTAGGTTTGGTTTCATCTGAAAGAAATTTCGTGTGGGTATTCAGAGCCTCATCCCTGTGTCAATCTAACTGTTAAGTGACAATGATCGGAAGATTCATCTCAGAGGTACACTCCTGAATTGAAGTAAGGCTGAAATTCAGGACATCCAGAGCTAGCCAAGCATCCGATTGTTCTCTTCAGCATACTTGTCATACCCTATTCAGGAACATAATGAGTCACAAAAGCAAAATATTCCAATGCCTGTTTGTTTGCTTTGCCATATGTAGTGTTTGGAGGTCACAAAAGCAAAATATTCCAATGCCTGTTTGTTTACTTTGCCATATGTAGAGTTTGGAGGGGTTTTTTTTTTGTTTTTGTTAATTGGTTTGCCTTTTTTTTTTTTTTATTACAGATTCTCCAGTGTCTTGTCTTATCTAGAAGAAAAAGGAAATGCCCTAAGGGGCCAGATTGCTATTGTGATCAGCCAAATTTCTGGATGAGTGCTTTGAAAAATAGCTCTTCCTTTGCTAAAACAATGGGTATACTCCTCAGGAATATTGTGCAATCCATCAATTCTGCATAATTTTATGGGTTGAAAAGAAGGCTGGAGAGAAGGAGCAAACAGAAGAGGAGGACTCTAACTAGGCAATAAACGTTATTAAACCCCTTTAGTTCTCACAGTTTGAAATGTGCAGTGTGAGATGTGTCGTTTAGTCACACATGCACTGTCAGAGCACCCTCAGGGGGCATCAGTCTGGCACTGAAAGTTACCTTAACAATTCTGCTCTGAGATAGGAGGAAAAGGCTGAACCAGATGGGGAACTTAAAGCCTTTGCCAAATTGTCACAAACTTCAGAGGATTTTTTTTTTTGTGGGAAAAAGGAGATGAAAACAAGGGAGAACAAGATACTCACAGAGGTTCCTTGCATGCTTTGGAATGGATTTTGTAGTGTAAATTAAGCTTATATTTTCATTCATGGTTTGTATGAACTAGGAGAATGCTAACTCCTACCTGGTTTCTCTTCCTTTGAGCTAAAGGAAAAGAAAGCAATTTTCATACCACAGTTCTTGAATTTGAAAAAGAAAAAAAAAACAGGCTGATTTTCCTCAAATTTAGTGAAGTGCCAATCAGCAAATCATTAAAGCTTTGTCCTAATGAGTATATGCTTCAGTCTTACCCTAAATCAAGGCAAATAAATTGTGGTCAAAAAGCTGCGTATAATTACATGTTCTTTTTTATGATAGTAATAGACCTGCCCAGTGACACAGCATCTTTTCTATCTTAGCACTGAATATTATGTGGGAAGTTCATAATATTATAATTTGATGTTAATATTAACAGCATAAAACATTTTAAATTCCCTAGAATCGTTTTTAAGCCAGACAAATATCCTTTGCGTATGGAGTTATTATTTTTTCTGATCTTCAAAACTTCCTAGAAGTATAAGAAAATCCAGCCAAAAAAGCCCTTAAAAAAAGAAAGTCTTGCTGTTGACACAATGAATTTGGGCTTAATCATGAGCTATGTTTTTGGGTGCTCACCTTTGCAAAGACAGCACAGTGTCCAAGGGAATCACTGCTGAATTTCTCACCTCTTCTGTAGTTGGCCCCATAGGAGAAGTAGAAGTTCTGAAAATGTCCTGATTTTTTCCCTATAACTATCAGAGCATAAGATAGAAAGTTAGTTCTATGGAGACATGTACCTGAGCCTGTGCATTCTGACTCTTTGGGAGACAATACTTGAACTTCAAAGCCTACAGTGACTCATAAAAATTATTTTTAAAGAGGAGGAATCTGTCTTAATTAAAACAAATGCAATAAAAACTGGAAAGCCTCACTGCCTTCAATAGAATGTTTTGATCAGGAATTGCTAAGTTAAGAAATAAAGATAATGTTCTGCTTTTCCTGTGGCCTGTCTGCCCTGGAGGACCCTGGGTCATTTTGGTTTTGTATCTGTTTTACTAGCATTTGGTCCAGTTATAACACCTCTACTCAGTTCTCCAAACATCATGAAGCAATGGCAGAAAAAAAAAAAAAGGAGATTATAGAAGATTGATAGAATTGTTGCTGGAGATGTATTTACAGAGGCTTTGAGATTTCAACTGAAATATCTCTAAGGTACTGTTTGATCTTGATCCAGTTCTGTCACAGCTTGACCATAGGCTCATTGTGTCTTTCCCAAGCTTTCAGCAGGAAACTTTACAGCAAACAAACGAACATAAACCCAAAGCATCTCCACTGTCTCTCCTCTCCAGAATGACAGACCACGTAAGCTGGATGGTTCATTATCTTTTGCATTAATTAAATTATATCTAAAAACCTATTATCTAGAACTCTGATGATCTTTGTCATTCATCATTTAGAAAGTAGTACAGAATTCAGATTTCTCTGTGTATATTCTGCTGTTCTTCTTGATTTTCCATCTACCATACCCCTACCATTTTCACTAACATGTCTAGAAATAGTCTTATATAAACTTCAGAAATTATAATCTTGATGTTTTATGTCATTGCAATGCACAAACCTGCATGTTCAGTAAGATCAGAATCAGGACCTTTATCTTTCCAAACCAAGTGAAATCTTGGTGCAAATAACACAAAGGTACAAAAAATTATATATAAATGTATGTATACTTTGTCCTACCATCTACATACTGCTATTGTGTCTTTTCCCAGTGCAGTCCAAAGTATTCAGGCTTCTTGTGTTCAAGTTCAGCTACCATCAGGAGTAAAGTCAGTTTCTGTGGCAGCTTTATCATACTGATGACAAATGTTAGGAGTGAAGATGTGCACAGGAAGGAGAACTGAATTTAGAGTATGTGGCTACCTCTATTATCAGCACACGTAGCATGGCCCACGTGGTCTACCCAGTGTCATTTAGTGTGTTAAATTGGTAACATTTTAGACCCTATCCATGCCAAAACCTCCCTGTTCAGGTACAGAGAGGTATAGCACAGGGTATGGGAAGGAAAAAATGGTTCAGCGGTTTGGATGTAAACTGTGGCGTTGCTTGCACTAAATTTACTGTAGTAGGTGCAGCCCCAGTATTTATATTCAGCCCTCTGAGTGTTGTGTGCTACTGAGGAGGAGTCAGATATCATGAGATGTTGACAGCTGTGATTGGTTTTAGTCATAGATTTGATTGGGAAGGAGCTACAAGAAACAGGTCATAAACAGCAATTTATAAAATCCATTAACTGTTGCTATTTTTACTAAAGAAATACCAGAGCTCTTCTGGTGACTGGAAACACCTTCAATTTTTGAACATGAGACCAGAGGACAGGTATATTGTTTTTTTCATAATTGGAGTATACTTTCAGATTACCCACTATGCTAGCTCCATCAGGTTGGAACTTGACTACCTTTTCCTTAAGATCAATTGATTTGTCCACATTTTTCAATAAGTTTGTGAATATGAAATAACTTCTATGAAAGAGGAAAAAAATGAAATAGAATTAATTTTGTATTATAGGACTGTGGGTTACCTTGGTCTTGTTAACATACACTGTACTCATAGAATCAGAATTGTTTGTGTTGGATGGGACCTTTAAAGGTCAGCTAATCCAAACCCTCAGTGAGCAATATGTTCATCACTGACATACAAATCACTAATGTACCAGCTCAAACAACATGCTTTGGATCCTCCTAATTTTTTTATAATTAGCAAGGGGTGTATACCTTTGTCAATAGCCAAAGATCCATGACTCATTTTCCCTAGTTAAATTCTCTAACAGTAATAATATATATTGAACAAGCACATTAAAGAATATTCACAGTGCACACAGGTTTAATCAAAATTTCTCTAAATATTTCCTAGCAGAACTCTTTGATTTGTGTTCTTGATCAAGGTAAAAAGCATGATGTTTCCTTTTGAATTGTAAAACCCTGAATACTAATAAAATATTTTTATATTAGATCATACAGCAGTGTTTTCTTCTCCCAACCTCATTCTCAGAAATGTTTGAAATATTCAGACTGAAATATTAGAGGGGGAAGAGGTACAATTCAGGTAATAAGTGGAATAGACAACTTCCATTTAAAACTGCTATCAGTTACAAAAGTTCTAAGGAATTGGAAGTAAAACGTTTGCATATGAAGCAGGGTTCTGTTCAAGTTTGTCACAGATATAGATGGTGATACATGAAACATTTTTATTTTTCTCAAATATCTCATACTTGCTGAATTGTTGGTATAATTGCCAGCAGCAAGTTGTTTAGAAACTGCCTGGTGCTATTTGTTCTCTTGGGTTATGTGACTAATTTTATTATGCATTACTGATAATAAACACAATTAAGCCCCAAGCCAGGGTCCTGTAGGTATGGCCAAGTACACACACACTTTGCTCATAGCAACTTGCAGTCTAATATGAAACAGGTCCCAGCAAGCCATGGGAACAATAGCAGACAGTGAACAAACTGCACATGTCAATGAACATAACAGCCCTAAGAATATGCTTTCATGCTGCCCTGGCTCTGTCCCTCTGCCAGTAGTTGATCTCAGTGACACAGGTTGAGGCTAAGAGCATGTAACTTGGGAGTACTAAATCATTAAAGATTGGTTTAGAGGCCGACAAATCCAACGTGTGTGTGTTCCCCAATAGGTGCACAGGCATCCTGTGTCTCAGCTGCTTTCCATGCTCCCCTTTGGCGTGGCAGTGCTGGCAGGAAGCAGGGCAGCAGCCCCAGCTCCTCAGCTGCAAGCGCAGGAGGGCAAGGCTGCAAATGCTCTGTCATCAGCAGTTCCCAGGGTTTGGATGTAACTCAATAGCAGAGACTTGTTTATAGTTCAGACTTAAAAGCATTTATGCAGGCTGGCTGAAGTTGCTGAGGATTCACAAATTTTCCTGCAACGGCTGTTGTCGCAGTGACTGCAAGTAAAATTGTCCCATGGGTAGTAGCCAGATCCTCATTCCTGAGAATATTTGTATCTATGTATTCAGCTACCTTAAAATAACTTGTGCAACGAGTAAACTATAAACTTTTAAATGGAGAAATTGTTGACCCCTGTGTGTTCCTTCAGTGATGTTGCAATCTACTTGTCTTGTAATTAAGATTCAGCACAGCAGAGATTACTATTAAGAGAAATCAGTTTCATGAGGAGTAAAGACAAAATTGTTCTTTTGGCTTGTGGCCCTGTTGTTACACATGAACTTTGTCCTCCTAGAAGGCTTATACTCTCCTGACAATACCCATGCTGCTTGATCAAAGGTGGCTTTCGAATTCCGTGAACAACATCTGCTGTGCAGGCTCATGATTTGTCATGTTGGGCACGGTCTTGCTCTGATAAGATCAGAATTCATGGAAGAAACTGTAGCAATAAAGATTTGAAACAACATTTGTCAAATCTTCCAAATGAAGCAAGCTTGAGGTGGGCCAGAATGCTGCATAGGATATCTTCAAAGCCTACTTAAGTAATACCTGCATTGAAAAGCAGGAGTCATTCCTGTATGGTCTTGTTTACTGTCATTCCTAGAAAATTGTGATTGTATGCAGTCACGGGACTGACCTAAGTCCTTTTGGTATCAAAACTGAAGTTAGTGTAGATCTTTAGATCTTTCCGTAGCACAGTGCTAAGGGAAATGCTGCCAGAGATTCTTTACCCAATGAGAATTAAACAGAGCCCCTTCTGCTCATTGTCACAATAGTAACCCAGAGTGCCCCAACTTACATGTTCTGAAACTGTCTTATTTCACTTCCTACAGATGTATTTTCTTCCCCAGGTCTATAAGAAAATCTAAGTATTGGGCTCCTTATTTGTTTTTATTGCCTGTGGACCAGCAAGTTTGGGGAAAACCATCATAGAAACAGAGTATGTTTTAGGGCCAGCTACAGATATCGAATAGTTTTTATGGGGGCAGGCATGCTAAGCACAAGAGGTTGTCAAATACTAGATCAGGCAATAACATGATTTTTCACAGAATCCTGGAATGGGTTAGGTTGGAAGGGACCTGGGTAATGTGATCCAACCTTCCTGTTCAAGCAGGGTCTTCCTAGAGCAAGTTGTACAAGACTGTGTCCACACCAGTCTTGGATATCTCCAGGCAGGGAGACTCCACAAACCTCTGTGGGCAATCTGTTCCAGTGTGTGAACCCTGCACAGTAAAGAAGTTCTTTCCTCATGTTCAGGTGGAACTTCCTGTGTGTCAGTTTCCGCCTCTTGTCCTATTAATTGGCACCACTGAGAAGAGCCTGGCACCCTCCTGACAGCCCCCCTTCAGATACTGATAGACGTTGGTGAGTTTATCTCTCAGTTGCTTCTTCTCAAGGCTGAACAGGCTTAACTCTCTCAAACTATTCTCTGTACGAGAGACGCTCCAGTCCCCCAGTCATCCCCCAGTAGCCCTCTGCTGGACCTGCTCCAGGAGCTCCATGTCTCCCTTGTACTGCTGAGGCCACAACTGGACACAGGGCTGAGCAGAGGGGCAGGATCACCTCCCTTTAGCCACTGACAATGCTCTTCCTAATGCACCCCAGGATACCACCGGCCTTCTTGGCCACAAAGACACTGCTGGCTCATGGACAGCTTGTTGTCTGCCAAAACCCCCAGGGCTTTTTCTGCAGAGCTGCTTACCAGCAGGTCAGCCCCCAGCCTGTACTGGTGCACGGGATTATTCCTGCCCAGGGGCAGGACCCTACATTTGCCTTCGCTGAACTTTGTTAGGTTCTTCGCTGACCATCTCTCCAGCTTGTTGTCCAGGTCTTGCTGCATGGCTGTAGAGCACTTCTCTCTCCTCCCAGCTTTGTATCATCAGCAAACTTATTAAGGAGGCACTCCATCCAAGTGTTCAAATCATTGATGAACAAGTTAAACTATTTTGCCTACTTTCTGTGTGATGCCTGAATCATTTACCACATTCCTTATCTTCAAGCCCAAAATGTCATGAATTATCGTATCGTATTATAGATATGATTTGCATATTACTTTGGGTTTGTGAAGTATGGAAGGTCTTACAAAGTATTAATTGTTATTGTAGCAGGTGGCCCTGGGTCTGCCAGATGTGTTGAGACACTGTACTTCATTTGGTGAAAAGCTAGGAATGCTAACTGAGCCACAGAAGGAGTTGAGCAGGCAATGAAATTTATAAGAGCACTTGATTTTTATTGATCCATGAATAAGTTAATCTCTGCTTTGGCCCTGGTTTAAAGATGTAATAGATTACTATGAAAATGAACAAGAAAATAATATTTTTTTTCTAACTAAAAGCTGTAATACTTTATATAGCACTCTTAAAAGGAGCAAACAGTGATTTCCCATCCAGCTTCTTTGGGTTTGGTTTTGTTTTATTTTCTTTATACAAAAGCCCCCTGTGATTATCTGGTGAACAAATAATACACCCATTTTTATGCTGCCCTGTGTTAACAGAAGCAGTTGTCTTGTATCTTGACAGTTTGTCAATCTGGAACGTGCTGTTGGCTGTGATCTTGCAGGCACATGCTGAATGAAGTTATCACTGTCCTGCCACTTTGCAAGGAATGTGGTTTGTGTGTTTTGGCAGTGTCCACTTTGTTTCTCTGTCTGATTTACTGGGAAATAGTCTCACATTTTTAAAATAATTTGCATGAGGTGAGAGCATTTCTTCCCTCTCATATTTTTTTTTTCTCTCCATCTCCCTTTGCTATATTAGTTCACTGGAGAGAACAAGCAGATGAGTCTGTTTCTTGTCTATGACAGTATTTCTGTAACTCATGTTGCAAGGTACCCTTCATCAGCATTTGCATCCAGGGGAAGCAAACACAGCTGTGCTTGACTTTACTTCAAAAAGAAATAGAGGTTTGAGTGTCATGAGCAGTTCACACCACCACCTCAGTAGGACCTGTGCTATTAGAAGAAAATAATACTCAGATTTAAGTGTCCCATTGCCTTAAAGAAGTTTATTTACACTTGGGTGAAAGACCTTCAGGAACAGGCAGGTAGAGGCTGGCTGTAGCAGGAGACAGAATTAGTACTTTGCCACAGCCAGGCATGTGTTCCTTTCCTTTTCTCATGACCTCTTCTAGCTGGTGCTTTGTTATTCATCAGAGTTCCCAGTTATGACTCAGTTATATCTTGTTGAAATACATCAAAGAATATTTAATCCCAGCCATGAGCACACATCTCATTTATGTGGTGTGTTCTAAACTATTCCACGACTTCTTCCTATGGAAGGCTTTGTTCTGTTGTCAGAGAAATTGCTCATTTCCCTAGTTCTCAGGACAGCAATAAAACCTCTTAAAAATGGACTTATCTGTTTCCAGCCCCAGTTCTGGCTGGCTTGGATATATCAGATTTCTACTTAAAGAAGGAACATGACATTTTTGAAAGGAATTAATTCTCAGCTAAATCAGGATTGAAAATCAATCCTCATCTCAGCCTTGCATCTTTCATCTTCTCACAGTGGAAAAAGGCTTTTGCAGTTTTTTCAGGTGTCTTGCTTTGTTTGGCTGTCCAGTGTTGCTTATGACATATCTGTTAGCCAAAATAAAAAAAAAAGGCAAAACAAGTATAATTTGGGTTTGCAATTATCTATGAAAAGCTTTACAAATATTTAATAAATTCATGTTAGTGTCAGAAGGAATTAGTACTACTGGATCTAGTTAAGAAAGTCTGGAATATTTCTATGCAAATGCATGCTATTGTCACTTGGTCAAAATTACCAGGAAAGAGTGATGAAAGCACAGTCAAAACACAGACAGGTCTGGGCTTTATTTCAAATGCAAGTTTCCATTTTCCCGTGAGTTTTTTCTTATTAAAGCAAAGCAAACAAAAATTCCAAGAAATAACAAATGGAATTATTTATTTTCCCCATGTTTTTCTAGTAAATTTTTTGTTTAATGATTTAAAATGTGTCTTTGTAACCATTAATGATCTCTGCATTGATCTGACTTACACCGGATCACAAATACTGGATATCAATTATCTCAAGAATAATTCCTCTTTCTCCATTTAAAAAGAAGTCTCCTGTGGATAATAGCCTAAATGAACAATAGAGGAATTTCAGGTATCTGTAGTGGAAAATACCATTATATTACAATGAAAAACTGAAAATAAATTGCCAATATTATTCAGCCTGAAGCAGAGAATAATTTGGGAGCACTTGCCTGAGGTACTGCAAGTCTAAAAGTCTCAGAGAAATTATTTTCTTTACACTTTGCCATATTTTACTGAAACTGAGTAATAAATTAAAGGTCACTAAATTGAAGATCAATAAAAAGAATTTTATAAACCATGCATGTCTGTGGCTGTGGTTGGGTTTTTGTGTGCATGGGGAGAGAGGGAGGGAGAGACCTAAGTCCTGCCACATTTTCTACAACACCAATAAATAAACAAACAGGTTGTGAGTGGATTTAGGACCAAATACTTAATGAATGTGTACTATGGTCTGATGCGTTTTCTCCTTTTCACTGGCATTTAGTTTCCAAACATCTTAGTGTATCAGATGACATGCTGTTACAGCAGCCCTTCTTGCCTTGCAGTACAGAAATGCAGGATAACTACGGATCTCCTGAGTAAGCCCTAATGCCCATGATTAGTTTGTAATTTAAGGCATGCGAATTCACCATGCCACAGATGAAGGGGGAACAAGAGGCTTCACTTTAATGCACATTACTAATGTGTCTCATGACAGCTATAAATCATGTAACTGCTTATTTGGCATCTAGACATATAGAAGGAAAAGTTTTCACAGCCAAATATTTTTCTTTTCTTTTGTAAACAGAAGATGAGAAGAAACATTTGGACTCTTAAGAAAGGCTACTTTTATTTGAGCTATTCATTACTTGAGAATTTGGATTCAGATCTTCAAAGAAATCCATCATTTCGGGTTTTGTTGCAATATCTGTTTCTTAAAATGGTTTTAGTAATTTTTTAACCACTAAAGTGTTCCCTGCTTGTGAAAACCACTTAAATATTGCCACAAAGGTACGTTGATCTGGAAAAGATGATGCTTCAATCACTGTTAGGTAGCAGTTGCCTTAAAGTTCCTAATTTTTTTCTTTACCCCAAAAGCATAGAATACTTTAACCATTTTATCTGTCTTAAATAAAAAGCCTGCAATAGCTTTAGGTGTCTAATGTGGATAAGAGAAGGGTGCTAATGGAAAAATAATAAGAAAAGCTAAAATGAATGTGCAGAGCTCTATAATAAATCTCTTTTTACCCAGTATGGTTTGGAAGTTCATTTCAGAGGGAGAGCTGAAGCTGATTTCTTTCATTCCCCACCATCACAAGAGCATGCTTACGTTGTTGGACACTGCCATGTGAAAGGGAAGTTTGAACTCATTCTACTCAAGGGTGAGAATTCAGAGCAGGCAGTGAGCTCTGAGGCTGCATGCACACCTCTCTCAGTTAGGCACTGCTGACAAAAAAAAGCAGCTGTAAGAGCATCAGTAATGCTCAGATCATGACAGTGAGTATCTTAGGACTTTTCATAGAATCATAGAACTGTTAAGGTTGAAAAGGATCTTTCAAATCATCGAGTCCAACTGTTAACTCAGCACTGTTATCTTCACCACTAAGCCATGACACAACCGCACTTTTTATGAACACTTTCAAGAATGATGACTCAACCACCTCCAATAGCCCTTCCTTTATAACTCTTTTAATGAAGATTTTTTTTTTTCCTAATACCAAATCTAAACCTCCCCTGGCACAACTTGCAGCCATTTTCTCTCATCCTGTCACTTGTTACTTGGGAGAAGAGACTGACCCCAGCCTCGTTATAACATCCTTTCGGGTGGTCATAGAGAGTGGTAAGGTCCCCCCCTGACCCTCCTTCCCTCAAGGAAAAACAACCCTAGGTCTCTCAGCCACTCCTCATATGACTTGTGCTCCAGACCAGCTCCATTGCCCTTTCTGGACAGGCTCCAGCACCTCAATGTCTTTATTGTAGCAATGGGCCCAGAACTGAACAAAGGATTTGAGGTGCAACCTCATCAGTGATCAAGCAGGACCTGCCTTTCCTAAACCCAGGCTGTCTGGGCCTGATCCCCCAGCTGTCCTGCATGTGCACTCAGGGTGAGCTGCTCCATGACCCTCCCTGGCCCCAAGGTCAACTGACAGGCCTGTAGATCCTCAGACCCTTCTTCCAGCCCTTCTCATAGATGGGTGTTACATTTGCCAACTCCTGGTCAGCTGGGACCTCCCCAGTTGAGCAGACCTGCTGGTAAATGATTGAAATGAGTGCTGCAGTGAATACTTGCACCAGCTGCATCAGTACCCTTGGGTGGATCCCATCCATGCCCGTAAACTTCAGTTTGTCTAAGTGGTGTAGCATGTACCTGGCCATTTCCTCTTGAGTTATGGGAGTTTCATTCTGCTCTCAATCTCTGTATTCCAGTTCAGGGTGTTGGGGCCATGGGGAATGACTGGTCTTGCTATTAAAAGATGGAGACAAAGAAGGCATTGAGTGCTTCAGCCTTTTCCTCATCCTTCGTCACTACCTTTCCCCCCACTTCCAATAACAGACGGAGATTCTCCTTAGCCCTCCTTTTCTTACTGATTGATTTAAAACACTATTTTTTGCCGGTTTTTACAGCAGTAGCCAGATTAAGTTCTGGTTGGATTTTGGCCCCTCTAGTTTTCTCCCTGCCTAACCTCACAACATCCTTGTAGCCTTCCCACATTGTCTGTTCCTTCTTCCAAATGTCATACAAAGTTCCCTGTTCAGTCAGACCAATCTTCTTCCTCACTGGCTCATTTTTTGGCATATGGGAACAGCCTGCTCCTGGACCTTTAGAATTTCCTTCTTGAAGAAGGTCCAGACTTCCTGGACTCCTTTGCCCTTCAGGACTGCCTCCCAAGGAGCTCTGTTAAACAGTCACTTAAACAGGCCAAAGTCTGCCCTCTGGAAGTCCAAGGTGGCAATTTTGCTGAACCAAAAAGAAAATTCTGTGACTTTGTGACCACTGGCCATCACATCACCCACCATTCCTTCTCTGTTCACAAGAAACAGGTGCAGCAGGTGCCTCCCTTGGTAGGTTCCCTCACATCCTGCATCAGGAAGTTATGCTTCACACATTCCAGGAACCTCCTAGACTGTTTCTTCTCTGCTGAATTGTATTCCCAGCAGACATCTGGTAAACTAAAGTCCTCCAAAGGACAAGGACAAGTGATTCTGAGACCTCTCCCAGCAGAAAATATAAATATTAATTTCTAATAGAAATAGAATATCTCCTCTGTCTCTTCATCCTGTTTGGGTGGTCTATAACAACCTCTCACCATGATAGCTGCCTTGTTAGTCTTTCCCCTGATTTTTATGTGTAAAAATTCAGCACTGTTGTTGCTGTCACTAAGCTCTAGATGACTGAAACACTCCCTAAAATACAGGGTCACTCCACTGCCTATCCTTGCACTCCAGATGTGTCAGTCGTCTCACCATGTCTCTGTGATGGCACCTATGTCATGCATTTCCTGCTGCACAAAAAAACCTCTTACCTTTCCTAGGAGCAGAGTATATTCTGTAAAATATCCCTATTTCTCTAGTTAGGTCTTCTATTTTGCTGTGTTCCTCCTGCTGTTGTTTTTGCTGGTCCCACTCTGGGCATTTGGTACTCACTGGCTATGAATTGCTGAGGACCTAAATGCCATATGGAGTCAATAAACTGGTGCACCAGTTCAGCGATTCAGCTAAAAATCTTGTGTTGAAATCTAAGGCCAAATACTCTTGCTCATCTACTCAGTGATTTCAAACATGTCTCATAGAGACTGCTATTTACAGTTACAGATGGCTTGCAGTCAGGAATAGCTTTCCTATGAATTTCCTTATCCCAAGGGATTCATTTCATCTTGTCTTGTGCCAGGTGAGTGCAGCAGAGAACAGTTAGTTACCCACTGCTCTTTATCCTTCTAACCACCAAGTGTGGGACTCTCCTGCCTTTGGTAGCAATGATGGAGAGTAAACAGTGTTCCTCTGGACCCCATCTCCATGCCCATATTTTCATACTGGATAATGGATTGGGCTAGTGCCTGTTTGTTGGCTAATGTTGCTCTTTGCACTAGCTCTCACTCTGCCAGTTGTGTGGTGCCTGTAGCCGAGCAGTTACAACCCATATTATGCAAGACAGCTTGCACTGGCCATAAATCCCACTACTCTGGCAGTTTGCAGAATTGGGCAATTCCAGAAAAGCTTACAGGACCAAATGGCTGTTCATCATCAGCAACACAACAAGGGCAGAGGAGAGGAATAATGCCAATCTTCCCCCTCAACTATATATATGTGAATACACTGAGTAGCTAGAGCCCACATTTTCTGCTTAGTTATCTCCAATTATCAGCTAAAGTATCCATCAGGGAGTATGAGACACATTTGGCTTCAAGAACAGGCTGATGATTGCTTAAATCACAGCCTAAATGTACTTGCTTGAGATTTTTAACTTACTTCCTGCCATTGTCTCTGTCCAGAAATGAGTTGTCATGCTACACAACTATCTACACCTACCTGCCTTATCTGGTACAGGATATCCTCCTAATCAATCTGTGCAGTCCATGTGCACTCTGCTGTCTTCAGTTGTTATTCTGTGGCCTGCAAACACGCTGGAAACACAGTTTTAAAGCTTAAGCTGTGCAAAAATGCATTAGCTCTTTTTCTGATGTTTAATGTGGGATAAAGTAACATATTTCTAAATTTAATGTTAAAAGGTTTGGTTTGGTTTGGGTTGGGTTGGGTTTTTTTGTGTGTTTCTGTTTTGTTGTTGTTGTTTTTTATGGGGTTTTTTTGTTGTTGTTTTGTTTTGTTTTAAAGTTACACTTGGTACAGTGTTGGGTGCTGAGCTGGGTGCTGTTTATGATGACATTTCATGCAACCCTCACTGGATTTACAGTGGAAGGAAGGAGAAGAGTCCAAGAGTCCCCTCCTCAGTTCTAACTCAGATATTTTCATTGAGAGAAAAGGGCTTGAGAGGTCTTGTTAAGAACAAGCAATGTGCCTGTAAGGTATGAAAGGAATTTTATGTGCTCTTTGTCCCCTTTTTCTTCCTGAATAGCACACATCATGAAAACTGAAACTGAGAGAATCTTGTCAAAAATAAACTATTCTTGAATACTTTTCTGAACCTGAGCTTGAACAGTCTTTCTGTTGTATAGCAAAGGTGCCAGTTTTCCTTTTATTTCACACCGTTAAATATTGTAAAGATATTTTTGTGAGAGCTCTAGTTTTGGTGTGAAATGTTGTGCAGTGCAGAATTCTTCATTGTGCTTGTAATGTCATTCTGTCTTGGACTACCTGTAAAGTCCCCTGACAACTAAGGATCAGAAGGAAATTATGAGTTTCAGCTGTTAACAGCTGTCATTTTTTGTGTGTGTGAATGCTAATAACATTTTACCCCAGTGGGTGGATGAATGTGTCGTCCCAAATTTGGCAAAGGCTTTCATTCATGTAGCACAGAAACAGACCATTTTTTCCCCCTCTTCACAAGAATGATTTCTCATGTGGATAAGCTATGTGTTATTTTCACTGAGACAGCTGAGATATTTTGATCTCTAAATAATTTTTACATCTCTAGTTTTTCCAATATGATTTTCTTTGCTTATTCATAGTCTTTGGAAGGGCTGCTTCGCATTACTGATGGATAAGTGTGCATTCCAACATGAAATAGTTGGGTGGAGAGAACAGCTGTTGATAGTTCCATAATAATTTGGAAAGTCAATGGGTTGTAGCTACAAAACAAAAGAGCCAGATTGTGCACCTTAACCACGTTGAGTTTGAATTTGCATTTAACCAGTTTTGTTTCCTTGCACAAAGAACATTACTGCATGGATAGTCCCATAGATCAATGGAAGTACTAATAGAACGCACTGCTGTCAATAGGAAGCTGGCAGAACCTCATTCTTTTTTCTGAAATTTCCACCTGCCTCTGCTGAGCTAGTTTTTCTCCCTTCGGGAAAGCTACTCTGAACAATTAGAGCTGTGCTCCAGTTCAGCTGACAACAGTAGGCATTTTTTTGGTAAGTGATGTGTTACATGGCAGAGATTACCATTCTTGGTCTGTAGGCTGCTATGTTAGTCCATAGTTTAGAACCACACACTATCTCCTTCTCCTTCCCCCCTGCCATTACTAAATATTGCAGAGAATTCCTGGTGCCCTAAGACCATGATTAGCAGGCCTGTGTGTCTTTTGTGTCCAGATTTGCATTTTTTCCCCTGTTAAAGGTGGCTGCATTTCCCCCTGAACCCTAAGGAAACATAACTTCTGCTTTGAAAAGTTAATCATTGGTCTTCCCCAAAGAAGATTTTCTACTTTTACTGATCCATGGAAACAGAAAATAAGAGCAGGGAGGAAGAACTATGGAATCCTAATTTTTTGTTCCAGTATAGGAAGAAACATCTTGTGAGATTTTAATGAGTTCCTGAGCAGAGCAGGCCAGAGTGCAACACACCTCAGTGATCATGACAAGTGGCCTTGATTGCGACACAAAATTTTATGCCATTAGTAAACCTGTCTGCAGCTCACTTGATTGCTATTAAATTTTCCTTTCTTACCTTTTTATGCCTTCCTGTATTTCTAAAGAGTGTGATAAAAAGAAATGAAATAAAGTAAATGAAAGAAATAGTTTTCACTATTTAGAAACACAAGACTGTCGCACTAGGACACAAAATAGACACAGTCTGTGTGATATCCAAGGCAAGAAAAAGGCCAACTTTATTTCCAACCTCGATATTTACAGATTTCCAAAAGTGACTGTGGATTGGAGGGTGAAATGGCCACCTCTCACACCCCACTGGTCAAAGCAACAGTCAATCAACTTTCTCCTCCTAGCAGAAAGAATTCTAAACAAAGGGCGGCAGTTACAAAAACAAAAGCTGTTTACATAAAAACTGTAGATTCTGACTCCAAGAATATAATCTTATCAAAAGGCTACGAAAAACTTGGGAAAACAGGGTGACATAAGACTTGCATTTATATTTATAGAAACATGACTTGGATTGCTAATCTAAATTGATTGTTTTCTTTGAAATTATATTTTGTTTGTTTTTATAGAAACAAATTTACTAGAACAGAGGTTCATGGCGTTTAAGAACATTTCCTAAACTGGCAGCTACTGGAGCAGCAGAACTTTTCAAAATGGTGTGTATTTACAGACTCGATTGCCTGAGAACAAGAGGCCTCTCTTGACGAAATGGTGTGACCTTTCCATGTCAATTTGTCATTGTTAACTTTCTGGTGCACTGAGACTAGCCTTTAACAACAAGAGGTGACAGTGCCTTGTAGTTCTAAAACATTTGGTCTTGCCTACAAAAGCTCAAATGGTCAAAAGGATACTTTGATCACAAATATTAGGAAAAAAGTCCTTAATGCTTAATTGCTGTCTGTAATTACAAGCCATTGTCTATAAAAGAGTAGAAAAGATCAAGATTAAAACCTACAGAAATTTCATTTTACTGCCTTCAGCTCTTGGTCACAGTTTTATCTGGAGCTACCTCTGTCAAAAATTCCCTTTTTGTCAGATCTTACTGTCTAGCTTGAGATGATTTATGATACTATTCAACTTGACACCTTAATGGTTGTGGCAATGGTAATATGCTAACTTTATTCCATTATTTTCATTGCTATTGATTCAGTTAGTTTTTCTTCTGTGTTGGCATAAAGATGGTCTATTTCAATATGTGAAAACCACGTACCCATAGGAATTCATTTCATGCATTTTTCTTTTGATGAAATCTTTGTAACATTTTCAGAAGCAATATCCTTTAATAAGAACAGAGCTCCCAAACTAGTTGTTCAGGGAAGTACAATTCAGACTAGTTTAATCTTTTATGAGCTAGTGTATGGCCACTTTTTAAATGTAAGTTTCTGCAGTTTTTATGCTTGATTCATAAATGATTTTTATGTTTGATTCATAAATGTATTACTTCACAGGCTACAGTGAATTACCATCAGCACATTTTACTCGTCTAGACTATAGCCTCTTAAATACAATTTATGTCCTGATAATGAAGGTAGGGATTTATGGGACCCTGAAGCACTACCCCTTAATGCATCTTTCTTTTGTCTTTGTTGAACCTTTTCCTCTATGCATATCTGTAGCTCTCTTCTTCAATCTTATTTGTTGCCTTGGCAGACCCAGCATTTGGCAGGGCAGAGTTCTACAAAGGCAAATGCAGGATTCTGCCCCTGGGGAAGCATAACCAGTACAGGATGGGGGCCGACCTGCTGGAAAACAACTCTGTGGAGAAGGACCTGGGGGTCCTGGTGGACAACAAGCTGTCCATGAGCCAGCAGTGTGTCCTTGTGGCCGAAAAGGTCAGTGGTATCCTGGGGTGCATTAGGAAGAGCATTGTCAGTGGCTGAAGGGAGGTGATCCTGCCCATTTACTCAGCTCTGGTGAGGCCTCACCTGGAGTGCTGTGTCCACTTCTGGGGTCCTCAGTTCAAGAAAGTTGAGGAACTACTGGAGAGAATCCAGTGGAGGGCTACAAGATGATTAGAAGCACCTCTCTGTTGAGAAAAGGCTGAGTGAGCTGGGGCTGTTTAGCCTGTAAAATTCGGAGGGCAATCAATACATCACTTATCAATACATGCACATATCTTAAGGGTGGATATGGAAAGGATTGTGCCAGACTCCTTCCAGTTCCCATGCACATGTACCAGACTCCTTCCAGTGCACCAACTGAAACGCAGGAAGTGCCTTCTGAATATGAGAAAATATTTCTTTACTGTGAGGGTGACAGAGCACTGGAACAAGCTGCCCAGAGAAGTTATAGAGTCTCCTTCTCTGGAAAAATTAAAAAGCTGCCTGGACATGATCCTGTGCAACCTGCTCCCATGCTTGAACAGTGATATTGAACCAGATGATCCCCAGAGGTCCCTTCCTCTCGGGTTTTTGTTTCCCAAGACATGACAGATAAGAGGTTGGNACCCCGTGATTACTTAACTACTACTATTACTACTATTTTTCTTACATTCTCGTGACTTGTAATTCATTTCACAAGCTGAAAGCTTTTCCATGGACTGAGATCCAGGACAGTGTCTCTCTGGGGCTCTGTGCAGGGGGGTCTCTGACCCCCTGCTGTCTCTTAGGGGTCTGTGCATGGGGGTCTCTGACCCCCTGCCAGGATCTCAAACCCTCCAGGGCAGTCAGAGGAGTGCCCTGAACTCTGACACCTTCCAACCCCAGTGCTTTTGCTATTCTGTGATTCTGCAAATCTATTCAGAAGCCGAAATTGATCAAACACTGGCAGATTGTTGATTGTCATTAAAATAGCTCTAAATGTTTTTAACCACAGTAGTTATCACAACAGGGGATTAACTTTTCATCCCAACGCACTATGTATTGACAGACATGGTGGTATGGAGATATCTCTGTATGGAGATATCTTTGCTTCCTTAGAAATCAGGGTGTTGGAGAAGAATACAAATTGAAATACTTGCTAATATATGCTATCAAGAGCAAAATAAGTAAAAGATGAACAGAGAGGCAAACTCTTCCAGGAGCAGGAGGATATGAGGATATTATCTAGGCATGTTCTCGTGATGACATCATCTGTTACAGGGTATGGGAATGACCAGGAGAAATTCTCTGCTCAGGAGCACTGGCATGGAGCTGTGACTTCCACAGGGTGACAGAAGGAGCTTTTCTCTGTAAGAATGTCAGGCAATCTTGTGCATAGCATTAAGTGCTTACAGGAACAAATGGTATTAGCAAATGTTAAAACACAGCAGGACTTGCAGGAAGATTGTAAAAGATGCCAAAACAAAACAGGAACAAAGAAATTACCTGCTTTGCAAAATTTTGTGTCTTATTAGTGTCACTTGTACACTACCAGTGTAGTGAAAACCACAACACTGCTCTTCTACAACACTATACTACACTACACAATACTACCACAACTCTTCTGTTAGGTGGTGTTGTGTGCCACCCCACAGGAAATGTGTCACTGGTAATTTTGCATGGCTACAAGCACACAGGCTTTTGAAATAGAAATGGTACACATTTAGTAGAAAAGCTAACACATATAGTAGAAAAGAACATACCCTACAGAAAAAATTAACCCTACAAGAGGAAGAGAGTTATAGTCAATAAATCTAAAAAAGATGGAGTGCATTACAATGTGGTTTATTTTGCATTCCATAATCAAAGCCAATAATTCCTACTTCCACTATATTTATAATAGATATTTCTTCTTCTGTAGATTTCTGTTGCACTAGAAGTGAATTAATCTCAAATTCTATTTCTTTTAGCTTCCCCATATCTACATCTTGAGCATAAGGGTATTTTATATAATTTGACATAGGTCAAATCACACTTATCACAGTTACAGAATTGAGAGGTTATAAAGATCATTAAAACCAATGGGGTACCCTCAATGCAAATGCAATGATAAAGCCTGTGCTTTTTTGTATGCCTTTCTTGGGAGCACTAATATATTGAGTGATAATCTTATAACTGCATCTCATGTGTTGTTTACAATATAAATGACACTGAAATTCGGGCAATTAGTACAAATCCTTTACAGAGACAGAGATGCAAACAGCAAGAAGAAGCAAGACAAAATCCATCAGTGCTGCTAGATATTTTTTGATGCCTTTGTGGGTGAAGTTGATTCTCACTTTCAACAGGCTGTGAAAACATTCCATTAAAACATTTTTTAAAATTGTGAGTCCTTCAGGAGTACAGCACTGAAAAGTGTCATCTGAATCTTTGCATTCAGTTCCCCCACAGTCACACACACCTTAAAAACAGAAGGCATATGAGAAGTCACCAAACACTCTTCTTGTTATCTCCTAGGAAATACCTGATCTCCAGCATACAAGGCTTCAAAACAGTGCCTTGTGAATAAACTCTGCACTATAGATACAAATAAATTCCTCGTAGTCCTCTTAGAATTCAGGGCTCTGGTCAACAAGACTATTGTATTAATTTTTCTTATGTCAGATGGAAACTGTAGGGAAAATAGTACTTTCCTTGGTTATTTTTATTTTAAAGTTGCAATAATAATGGTAAGCATTGTAGAAAGCAATGGGATCGTGTATTATGGAGCTGTGGGAAGCTCTGTCCTTTAGTTTTTCTGTTTTATAGCAGTGTCTAAAAACACCGAGCCAAAAATATGTAAGGCCAAGAATTTTGCAGCCTGAACCTAGCCTTGTCCTGGTGGAATACTGACCCAGTTAAATAGATAAGCTTTAGGAGAGCAGCTGAATATGGTCCAGGACAGGACAGGACTAAATTCTGCTAGCCCAGAGCTTAGCATTTTTCTCTGACAGGTAGGAGATTTTAGCTTAGTTTGCTGCTATTTTAGCAAAAGTAAGAGAAAAGTTGCACATCTACTTATGAATGAACATTTGGGTTGCTGAACTGCTGATATTAAGACTGGCATGCTTCTTTCTTTGGAGCTGTAGTCAAAAAGGAGAAAGTGATTATCTCAGTGAGGAGGCCCATGCCTTCAAATCCTCAGCAGAAGATGACTCCTTCCTGTACAGAGATTTGTATTCAAAACCTGTAGAAAAGCAAGGGTGTCCAGATCCCCATCTCCTACAATGAACATCTGTGTACAGTGTGCTGGCCTTTGTGGATGCCATGCTAAGACTCCAGATCAATGTTAACGTTTTCCAAGTGTTAATGCCAGTTTTAAAAACAAACCATCTCTACTTACTTCCAGCTAGTCATTCTTTTCACTTTTCTTGTTCATCTCGCATCCCTCTTCGGCTATATTTACGTCACTCTCTGTATGAAAGAGTAAATGGTCAAATGAACGGGAAATTCTTAGATGAGTTTTGCCTCTAACAAAATTATCATGAACAGGAGCTATAGGCACCTGTAACAGAGTGAATGAGTGTGAGGAGATGGGGCTGGCAATGTGAAGCTGAGACTGATTCCCACATGAAGAACAAGAATTCTCAGTAACAATAATCATAGGGGGAAAGAGAATTTTTGCCTCTCTACTCACTTTCGCAGCAGTGACATTTTGTAGTGAACATGTAAAGAAGGCTGGATTATCTTCTGTTGTACATAAACAAAAATGTTCAATATTAAGAACTTGTGTCTGCATGCACTTCCATGCAAACTGAAATCTCTGCTGCATCCATTGTCTTGATATGATGTGAATCATGTGAGTGGGACTTTCATGTGACTTTGTGTCTGAGTGCATGTTACCACGTAAGGTCTTATTCTATATCATTACATTAATTTACACAGGAGAAAAGAATGCTTTTGTTCAAGCTAAATAATAAAAATTGCTTTTCCATTTGTATAGAATTACAAATAACCTAAAAAAAGTTATCTCTCTTCTGTGATATCTTTTTGCTGCAGGATCCATGTATTTTTAATGAATGTGACTAAAGCACAAGTAAGCATGCTGTTGAACATCTTATGAGTCATGATTTAAACAGTTGTAATTTCTAACTTATTTTGGAACTTCATATCTAAACACTGGATTTAGCAATCCAAATTCTGTTGTCCAGTCTTTTAAATTCTTACTATTTGGAGCAAGGAAAGAAATTTGTTTTATCTTGCTTTTATTTTCTTTAGAGAATATTTGCTTTACAGACTAAATTTCATAAAGTTTCAGTTATTTCATCGTTTTAGGTTTCAATTTCTAACTGTTGGAGTGGATAATTATACTAGAACCTGACTGTAATGAATAAGATGTAGAGTGATACCCCC
>WAAE01012319.1:0-12878 GCA_013400495.1 Nicator chloris | reverse complement strand
GTCGCTTCGGTCGCGCGCGACATATTCGCCCCCCCCCCATAATAAATCCCCCGGCGCCGAGATGTCTGTGGCCCGGATGAGGGGGAAGGGCACAGAGCTTTCATTCGGAGCTGGCTGCCCCGGCCCCGCCAGAACCTGCAGGTCCGGGCGCTGCCGCCGGCGAAGGGATGCATCTGTGCATCTGTGGAGTGAATGAGGAGAAAGCAAAGAGAACAGGGTCGCTTCCTGCTCTTGGGGACTCTGCATTGAAGTGCAGGAGCAAGCTTTAAAAAACATCTTGTCCCCTTGTGGGTGACTGGGTGATGGTAAACTTCTCAGACTTGAAGATGGGGATAATTATAAATCTCTTTGGCCTATTTGGGCTGCAGTGGGGTCCCTTTTCTCCTCCCTTGGGATAAAATCTCCCTTTTGAGGAGTACGAAAAACAATCATGTGATCTGGCAGATGGCCAGACTGTGAGGGATTAATCACATCTCGTTTTGGGCTGTACGGCATGCAAGGATCGATTACTGACGTATTATTAAAAAGAAACCTCAAAAAGAGCCTGAGCCAATGTCAAGAGGCCAGGTAGCACCTCATCCTGCATGGCTCTATAATTTAAATCATTGATCAAGTCCCGCCAAAAGTCTGATTCCAATAAATCAGAGATTTTGCGATCTGGATACAAATCGCAAACCCAAAATAGCAAAGTTTTGAATTCTTGGTTGGGAACAGCTACCGGATGGGCAGCTATGGTGCTCTTAGATTTGACCAGCTCTTACCCAGGGCTATATCAGGCCACCACCATCATTTGAAATCCGATCCGATACCTTTCCGATCACTGGCCAGCAGCTGTCAGAATGATGAAGTCCAGGCGCCTTGGAGTTCATCTTGTTGAGCCGAATTCAAAAGGCAGCATCTCTGCAGAGATTTTCCTATGATCTTTTCAGGAGTCCAGCTTCTGGCAGCTTGCATTCGAGGGCTGATGTTTCGTGTTAACCAGGGACGCCAGATCTCGGGTTTGTGATTCCCAAGACATGTCAGATCAGAGTCTTTTTTCCCTGAATGCCCCGTGCTGAAGCATAAGAAGAGTCAAAAGCCACCGTTTCAGGTTTTCTTTTGGTTGTTTATTATTTCTTATCTACAAATGCTTTCTGTGCCCTGCCAAGGTCTTGTTGCAGCGAGGGCATGAGACGACTCCTGCCCACGACAGGCGGGCAAACTTTTTATACTATGTACTACGTATCTTTTATTTACCATTAATCACCAATACCTACTACTAATGTTAGACATGTCACCTCTATTCTACACCAATCCCTGTGACCCACCACAGCAGAAAAATGGATGACAAGAAGGACAAAAAGGACAAGGACCACACCCAGGTCCTCCATGTTTTTCTTCTGACCCCTTTCTAAAAATCCTAATAATCTACATTTACACCCCGTGATCACTTAGCTACTATTATTAACTATTATTTTTGTTACATTCTCGTGACTTGTAATTCATTTCACAAACTGAAAGCTCTTCCATGGACCGAGATCCAGGACACTGTCTCTCCGGGGATCTGTACAGGGGGGTCCCTGACCCCCTGCCAGGACCTCAAACCCTCCAGGGCAGTCAGAGGAGTGCCCTGGACTCCGACACAGCACCTGTGCTGATCCGATCCCGAAAGTACGCTGAATATCAGAGTCCCTGTTTGGGTACCACCTGTCACCAGCAATGCGACACAAACTGGACCAGCCAGGTTGACAATTGAAATAAGGATGGGAACGATGGAGTAAGCCTGGAAAATAACTTTAATAACAGCCTGAGCCAACAAAAGAACATAATACCAACACAGTAGGGGGCAACCTCAAAAGACCCAACAATGGGGCAAACATAACAATATATAGATTCTATCCCGGATAGCGAACCAATGAGCAACTGCATTACCATATATGTAAAACACTGTTAACCAATCATATACAAGAACATAGAACATAACCTTGTATGGTGCAACTTCATTAACATAACTATACCCATAATCCCATTCTATTCTCCATAACCTAAGCAGATGTTTCCCTTCCAGGCATCCTGTTTCCCACGGCCTCAGACTGATGCCAAGTTGATCAGGGCCAACTCACTGTCAGCCCCTGCCAGTCCAACCTCCACACAAACACAATACATCTTGGTAGCTGTCAAAAGCAGGGGTCATGATGGTTCGTTTAGGGATCTCAGAGCACAAAAGACACAGCAGGGGACAACAACAGTATGTTTAAACAGAAATGCACCGAAACCAGGGTCCATCTAATTACATGGGAGCTGGACAGAGCAACACAGAGTACAACCAATATGGTGAAATCATACGTTCTCCCTTTATTCTCTCGAAATGGCTGGTTAAATACAGTTTCAGATAGTTTACAGTCACAGGTGGTTGCTCATTGGTATTCAGCATAAAAAGGAATGAAAACAATCTCAGTTTAAGGTAGCTACCATAAACTCACTATAACTATCTTATCTAATACATAAACACACCTTAAGTCTAAATTCTTGCTGCGCCACAGGCTTATCTACTTTACACAGGCCTGAAACTGGCCCCCTGGGTTGGGATAGCTCAGATCTCGTTCCAAAACACCTCATGTCCATTTTCTCTAAGAAATTCTGTTACAATGCACCTTTATTGAGTGCCAACACCAGTAATGCGATAGAGGGAGAGAGGGAGAGAGAGAGGGGTATAGCTACCAATGAAGCGACAATTCCTCGAGGCCGATGATGCCCATAGACCGTCTCCTTCCGTCGGGGTGATCACGAAATGGGTTAACTCAAGGGGGGTCCTTTTATAGTTCTTTTCAAAGCAAGTGGCCACTGGCCAAACAGGTGGAGGGAGAATCACAAGAATCTCATGATGAGGGTCTCTTCCCCCGAGAACAATAGCTCAGCAGGTGAAGGGATCACACGAATCTTATGACGAGGGTCTGTTCCACTGGGGACAATCACAGCCCTTGGGCCACCTTTGGCCCAGGCCAATCCAGGCCGCTTGCTGGTTTTTGGCAACAAGCACCTGCCTGACCAACCCTGGCCTGGTCCATTGTTCAGTCTCTGGTTCCCATGGGGATCAGTCTCAGTCCAGGGAACACACCCGCAGACAGAACTTGGCAGACATCCCACCTCAGCCAGGCCAGGGCTCCTGTTCTTCAGGGTCTTAGTCTTTGGGGTCTCAGTCCTTGGAGACAGTCATGAGGCAGATGAGGGATCTTCGGACTGTCCCTTACAGTAGCCCAATCTATGTTTCAGTTGTTGTGATGTCTATTCAGTAGCCTGAATCTTGGGTATGTGTGCATCTATAATGTATGTTATGAATAAATTATGGCTCCATGCCTTTATTAAAGATTCAGCTCTTTATTAAAAATCAGCAGTGTGGGAAGCTCACCGAGGTCATCTGAAAATCTAGTTCTCTGCTGAAGAAATCTGCAGTCCAGGATGCTGGGCAGGATGCGCTGTGCCGGGGTCTCTCAGCAGTGGGTGCTGTGCAGGAATCTCTCGGCAGAGGGCTCTGGTGCAGGAGTCTCTTGTGTCCCGATGAGCCTGGGTGATGAGCTGCAGTACCTTCCACTGACCACTGGTGGTACAGTGAGGCAGAGGCTCATCCCCCACCCAATCTGATTTTTCCCGGTAATTCTGGCTTAGCCCAAGCCCGGTTTCCTGCCCCAAAAGTCATGGCAAGTATCTAAACCAGGGCTAGGGATGGATGAATTCCTCTTTCCCCCTACCCATAATGTGCAATTTAAGCCACTTAGATTGTTTAGTCCGTGGCTAAACAGCGTCCTTCTTTCCAAAAGTGTCCCGTCATGCATGGCGCCTTTTTCATTTGCATAAGAGGTGGGTCGACTCATCCTGCATGCCCGGGCATGTCTTTCCACATTGTCTGCCCTGCTCCCTCTCCCGCCGCTTCTGCCGCCACCTCGCTCCACCTCCTGCCCACTGGGCTCTGGACAGGGTCATGCGCTGCGCCGCGGCAGCTGCCGCAGCCACCACCGCTGGCCCTGGGGCTGTCTGCCAGTATGGAGCAGGCACGGCCGTGGCAGGAAGGAGCAGGGGGGGCTCCAGCGAGCGTGCGGCGCGGGCTCCCCAGCACTGCTGGAGCGGGTGGGGGGCAGTGGCGTGCCCGCACCACTGGGCTCCACCACGGGCATGGAGCGGGGCACGGCCGCCTGTTGCAGGGGGGTGCTGAGAAAGCGGAGCACAGGCATCATGGGAATCAGGGTGGGCCCCAGCGGGCACCACGGCGGGCCAGGGCAAGGGATGGGCACTGCCACCCCCCCCCGGCCCAAACCCGCGACCCCCAAAGGGAGCGGCGGGCAGGGACGGGGCAGCCCCGGCCGCCACCCACGCAGCCATGGAGCGCAGCGCACAGCTCCGCCTGCACTGGCGGCAGTGACCGCTGCTACTCCAACCACCGCCGCCGCCGCTCCGCGCGGGGCCCTGCACGAACCACGGAGGGGGCCGAGGCGCCGCGCCGCGCCAGCAGGAGCACCAGACGCGGCCGGTCCAGACGGCACAGCAGTGGGCGATGGGGCCGCGGAGCTCCACGGGCAGTGGGCTGGGCGCGCCCGACACAGTGCCCTGCCACACGACCCCGGGGGGAAGCCCCCGACCCTGCGCCCCACCGACGCCCCGCCGGCGCCCCGACCCAGGCACACAGCAGCACGCATGGATCCCTGTTCGAAATCAATTTCTTACAATGTACTTTTACAGATAACTTGTAGCAGGGCATCTCACCCACACAAGAGTTTATCTGTTGCTTGCTAATTGGTGAAATAACTCAATCAGGACAGCTTGTCCTTAGGGAGCTTTTCAGCACCATTGGACTAACACTCTCACCTGATAATAAACATCTTGCTGTGGAAGTGACATCTGGAAAGATAAGATGGAATTTCTGGCTGACAGATGTCACAGTACAGCTAGTCTGTAGCTGGACAGATAAACCTGGCTATAATAAGAAACCCAATTTACCTCTCCTAGTTCAATGAACAAGTCCCTGGGTGAACAATGATAGGACTCAAACAGCGACCTCAGCCAACTCTGTTCAAGCTTAGATCCAGACACACCATTGGCCAGGGATCTGGGCAGAGAGAGATCCCAACCAATCAGCTGTCTAGACCCGGGAAATTCAAACCCCCTATAAAAAGGGGAACCATAAGAAACTCATTGCTGTTTGTTGAGGACACTCAGTGAGTTCGTGACGTTTCTGTCTCCAACCAAGGAGCCCCAATATAATATCTGGTGATTCCGACGTGAGGATGGCCTCCATTTCCCACTAGCAGAGCGGCGGGAGACAGAACAGCCTATGAGGCTGTATAAAAATATGGCGAGGAGAGCCACCAAAAAAGTGTGAAGAGCCTACCAAAACGGCATGAAGAGCCAAAAAAATCTGGATTCCCCATTGTAAATACCCCTTATAAATAGAAGAACGGCACCAGGAAAAGATTAAAGTATGGGTTTTACTAGGCAAAAACCCCATCGTCAAAGTATTGATTCTCCTTTTACCTAAATGGGGAGTAAAGTAAATGCAGGAGGCATTGCTAGCCCTGCTGGCGTGGTCTGGGAACCACGGACTAAATGTTATAAAGCCCTGGAAAACTGTTTCAAACTTGCTGGAGAAGTTGGAAGCTGAGCAGGACGCAGAGATGGTAGTAAAGATGCCATGGACATCGTCTGCCAAAATACCCGCCAAGGATGCGGAGTGGGGCAGAGCACGGAGTGAAAAACCGAGGGGGGAGCGGCCATTTTTCACCAGAGCTCCCCCGCTGCCGGTACCGGGTCCATCCTTGGAATGCCCGGGGCCCCCCACGCCCCAGCTACAGAGACCACCTTTTGGCTCTGCACTTCATAATGTACTGTGGAGGCAGCCTGTCAAAAAAGAATCACTCATCCAAGATTGCACTTGCCACATGGTGCAGGAGGTGCCTGCTCAAGATGGCAGAGCACCCTGTGGCCAGAGGCTGGAAGAGAAGCCGACAGCCCTGCCACTGGAGCTGTCCCGGCGCCGTGCTTGCCCGTGCCATGTGTGGAGCTGCCGGTGCCCGGGACCGCAGGCTACCGCATACCTCCACATCCGCAGTCAGGACTGTTATAAATGAGAGGCTCCATTCCAATGTATCAAGCATGGCCAATTTATTCAAATTGTTCGATAAGGGGTAAGCAAGCAACACTGGGTGCGCGGGGAGTCTGCGCTCCACCAACATGCACACCAGGGGTTTCAATACACTTACTTTTGTACAAGCAGCTCATACATATTCATACTAGATGCAAAACATTTCTCAGAAATCTTCTCCCAGTTTCATTTCTGATGTTTGACACGCAGTGTTGCTCAGGGCTCGTGCGTGTGTTCACGGTGGGGGTTGTTTGGTTCTCTCTGGTGGTCATTGGGAGGAAGGCAGGACTCTTCATCAGTCATCTTTGATTAACCTTTTCACTCTGCTCATGCATAGTCTGAACAGGCTTATATAAGCAGTTATGATATTTGCACAACTAAGCATAGCTAATCGCAACATCCTGTTTTTCGTTGAACCTATTTCCATGCCTTATTTGGCTACTTATCAAAGCTCATCTTTGTAATAGTCCCATGATCTCTTTCCACACATACACACATTGCCCAATTGACACGAATTACCACTTAATTTCTCACAGGACTTGAAAAACCTGGGAAAAACCGAGGCAGACAGTGCTGCAGTCAGCATCCGAGAGACTGGGAGACCTGGCTGGTGCGGGCAGCACCTGAGACTGAGGGACATCATATCATGCCGGCTGTGAGCGGCCCGAGAAACCAGCAGAGTGAGGCAGCAGCAGAGACGGTGGGAGGGGGGGGGCGCACAGAGCTCCAGGGGCGTGGTATGGAGCACATGGCCCCCGCAGGTGTGGCCCTGGCAGGGGCAGCAGCAGCAGAAGCAGTACTACCTTCCCTTTGCCCGGTAAGGCTTGGCCACCATCTTGTGGGCTGTGAAAGCCCTACGAGCCGTCCCAGTGCTACCCCCAACCCCACCACTCCCGCCGCTCCCAGAACAGCCCACAGCAGCGCACCATCCTAGGAGGGGCCCCAAGCAGTGCCCCCCCCCCGCCCCCCTCCCCAGGACCGGGGAGCAGGGCATAGTCAGGATGGCTGCAGGGAGCGGCTGGCGCCCTCTCAGCCACTACAGCCACCACAGCCTGCCGCAGCCCATTCACTTGTAACAATCCAAGTGTCCAGCGTAAAAAAAAAAAAAAAAAAAAAAAAAAAGCCCAGAAAAGACTAACCACAGAATTAACAGCAATTAAAAAATTAAAAGCTCCTTTGGTAATGTTTTCAATATTCGGACACAACGAATAGTTGCCATAGAAACAGATACCCATTCTAATGTTAGTTTTTGTAATACCTTTAACAGCTTCAGCCCTCATACTATGATAGACTAGATTCTTTTCTTTTCAAATGTGCATTGAAGTTTCAATATAATACCATGAAATATTAAAGGGTTTTTGTTTAATTTAATAATTTTCTAGGCTATTTTTACCCTCCAAAGAATTAAGAAGGCTCAAAGTACTTACTTTCCTCTTCCAAAAATTCTACAATTTCAGGTAAGGGATTTCAAAATCCAAATTAAGTTTTTTTCTCAGTCATCTAAAACTGTGCAGATATTTAACCTAGCTGAGACAGAGAGATGTTTCCTTTGATGGTTTTGAATTTGTTTGTTTGTGACAAAGAGGTAAATGGTGCTTTCAAAAGCGTTATATTTGTGTGTGCATAGTTATAGTTATTTACAAGTTATTAATATTGTAAGGAACGTGTCGAGTCATGTCTGAATGTTGGACAGTTGATTGCTCAGGTCCTTGTGTCCCCACCCGCTTTTGTCCCCTAGTATTGTTGTTGGATTTTTTTTTTTTGATTGCCGTGTTCTGGAGTGGCCCCCCCGTCGCTCTGGCCTGCATGCGTGACTGGGGCTGAGCGCAGCCCCGCAGCGCCAGCAGGATGGATGGTGGCTGCCCTGGGCAGTCTGGCAGCGCTTGTGGGTGCAGCCCTGGTGGAGCAGGGAGGGCCGCGCCGCCCCGTCGTCCCGCCGCGTGGCTGGCTGCACCACCCCACTGTGGGGAGGGGGGGGTCTAGCAGCGCTGGTGGGGATGGCCGTGCCGCCTAACCGCGAGGAGAGGCAGTCCAGCCCGCCGCAGTGCCCGAGCTGTGCCTGCTCCCCCTGGTCCTGCGTGCCGCGGCTCCATGCTGGCAGGCGGCCTCAGGGCTGGTGGCCGTGGCCGCTGCCACAGTGCGCGGCCCTGTCTGGTGCCTAGAGGGCGGGAGGTAGAGCGAGGCGGATGGAGAGGCGGTGGGCAATGACTGAGACAAGTCAAAACATGTTTCCCCAGGCAGCTAGGTGGGCAAGGCCACCCCAAGGGCAGACAAAGTAGAAGGACATGCCTGGGCAAAGATCGATGAGTTGACCCACCTCTTATGTAAATGAAAGGACGCGATGCACGACGGTGCAGTTTTAGAAGGGAAGGACGCTGTTTAGCCACGGACTAAACAATCTAGGTGGCTTAAATTACACATTATGGGTAGAGGGGAAGAGGAATTCATCCATCCCTAGCCCTGGTTTAGATTCTCGCCGTAAGTTTCAGAGTGAGGAGCCCGGCTAAGACAGAGACGGAAGCAGCCTGCTGGCAAAAAGGGTGGGGGGGAGGTGAGGAGCTTCTGCCTCACTGTACCGCCGGTGGTCAGTGGAAGGTACTGCAGCTCAGCTCAGCTCATCTCCCCGGGCCCTCTAAGTCCTGCACAAAAGACTGCTGCATGCTGCCCAGCATCCTGGACTGTGGACTTCTTTAGCAGCTGATTTTTGAATAAAAGAGATGAATATTTACTAAAGGCTTTAGTCCATAATTTATAGCAAATCAGCTGCGAAGAGGCTCCTGCACAGAACCCTGCGAGGAAGCTCCAGCACAGCGCCTCCTGCAGAGCGATGACAGCACAGCACCCTGCGGAGAACCAGCACAGCGACCCCTGCAGAGCACCCTGCGAGGAAGCTCCAGCATGGCGCCCCCTGCAGAACAACGACAGCACAGCACCCTGCGAGGAAGATGGATACACCAGCACAGCGCAGCGCCCCCTGCTGGACATCCTGTACAGCGGATAGCTTTAACAGAGAACTGAATTTTGGGACTCACCTCATCGAACTTCCCACGCTGCTTATTTTAAATAAAGAGCTGAATGCTTAATAAGGACATCGAGCCATAATTTATTCATAACAATATATCATTGGTTATTTAGTTAAGAATAGATAACAAAGCCAGCTGTTCCATGAATCATTTCTGAAAGACTTCTTTTAAGGATATGATAGGGAAGCCTGCCCAGTCTTGGTCTCAGCTCTGGCCAAGCTGTGGCCTTGACTGGTGGGAGAGGTGTGCCATCAAGTCCAGGTGTCTCTGTGCTAAAAATGAAAGCAAGTCACTTTGACTAGTTGATTTGGCTTTACAGAAGCTGAACCTCTTTTCCTTTCAGGTAAACATGAAAGGCCTCGTCCGGAAGAGGCTCTTCAAGTCCTCAATGTGAAAAGGAAACTCATCAGCGATGGCAGATCCTAGGTGATGGTAAAGCATATAGGCAGTTTAGGCTTCACCATGTTAATTTTGTTCAAAAGTACATATTTTTTTGTTTTATAGTTGCTAAAACAAGGAAAAGGGGAGAAGAGGGGTGGACGTACACCCCTCTTAAAAGCCTTCACTGCTCTCATGTTCTCATATTTTTCTCATGTATTTCAGTTATATTCACAACATAACTTAGCAAGCCAACAGCTTGTCAGAAGCAAAAGATTGTCAATACTAAGACAATCTGCCAGTCACCCTACTCAAACTCCAAGACTCAAATATTTGGAAGACATCAGTGGTAGAAAGATGTGTGTTTTTACTTGAAAAGGTTTTGAGTTGAATTGTTTATTGTTTGTAGTATTAAGTTGTACAACTGTAACTTCTAAGCAATGAAGTGACAGTTCATTTAAGGATTCTATTTGTTTACAAATTGCTTTTCTTTCTTTTTACAATTTGTTTTTCTGGTAATTGGGTGCAGGGGTCTCAATCCGGCAGCCTTCTCTGTCTGCAGTACCTAGGTCTGCCGCAGTCTGACCTCGGAGACCTGCCTTTAAAAAGGCGGTCTATTTCAGCTCTAGCAGTGATTCCAGCGTAGTGATTTCAGCTCGGTCAGACTGCAGCTCCTAAGGCGGTCTGCATTCCAGAGGCAGCAAGTGACACAAGGCGAAACAAGGCAAGGCAGTCCTTCTCCACAAGTCCTTTATTAGAGGTCCCGAGTCGAACTGAACTGGCTCGCTCTTAGCCCCCTTTTTTGCCCCCAACAGGGGTTGGGGAGGGGCATGGGGGATCAGGAACAAACCTATCACAGAACTGGAAAACCAGGAAGTATGAAACCAGCCAACTAAAGGGTAGATATTTGCTTACAACTGCAATGTTTCATGGGAGCATTTTACCCCCCGGCCCCGCTGGGGATCGGGGAAGCCAGGGGTTACCAAAAGAACCCAACCCTGGGGGGTTCTGGGGGAGGCTCCAGGGGGGGGTCCCAGAGCCGCCGGGGCGTCTCGCTCCCTTGCAGGGAACGGCGGGGAAACCCCTGCCACCGCACCTGGGGTTTTGCTACACGGCGACAAGTCAGGGACTTTTCGCCCTCCATGGCCAAACCCCGCCCCCCAGGAAACTCCCAGGGTTTGCTACAATTGTGTTTTTTTCTAACGGTTCTAAGGGTTAAATGGTTTCTTGTTTTTTTAGTGTTAAGTTGTAACTTGTAACTATAAGTAGTTAACCCGTGGAATGTTAGCCTGAAAGATTGTGATCTCGCCTAACAGCTCCTGGAAGTGAGTGCTGCAACTCCAGTGGTACATGAGATACATCACTAACTAAAAGAGCTAAGATTATCAAATTGGGTAGAAAATCTCATTCAAATTAGACCCATGCTGTCTTTGTCATCGTCTGCAAGACGTCTGCAAGAAGGATAACAAAGAACACTTTGCAATTTTTAATATAACCGAAAGGGTGAATTGTCACAGTACAGCTAGTCTGTAACTGGACAGATAAATCTGGCTGTAATAAGAAACCCAATTTACCTCTCCTAGTTCAATGAACAAGTCCATGGGTGAACAATGATAAGACTTAAACAGCGACCTCAGCCAACCCTGTTCAAGCTTAGATCGAGACACACCATTGGCCAGAGATCTGGGTGGAGAGAGATCCCAACCAATCAGCTGTCTAGACCCGGGAAATTCAAACCCCCTATAAAAAGGGCAACCATAAGAAACTCATTGCTGTTTGCTGAGGACACTCAGTGAGTTCGTGACGTTTCTGTCTCCAACCAAGGAGCCCCAATATAATAGACAGGCACCTCACTTTACAAACTATAAAAGGTACACCAAACTTTCACAAAGCAGAAATCCTCTGCACATTCCCTGGAAATGTGGAGGGCTTTGTCTGCAAAGTTTGAGATGCCTGCTTTGTGGTTACTCCTCAGAGGTTGAGTGAAAGGACTCTGTGTACACCATCGTTGTTTCGGTGCTAAGTTACATTGACTCCTAATCAATGCTACTTCTTTTGTTAGCTTTAATGTAGCTACCTTGATATCATACACTTTTTTATGCTATCTACTAGTAGTTCTTTTAGTTTTATATTGTGTAGTAAGTAACTCTGATTAAGATTTTTTATCCTTTATCTCCTGTCTTTTCAATAAATAACTCATAAACAGACCTGATCTGNAAAGAGAGAAAGAGGGGAGATTTTTGGGATATAGCTACCAACAGAGAAAGGAGCCCTCATGGTCTTCTTGCGTAGGCCAATGGATTCTCTGTTCCTGTTGGGGAGATCTCAGAGATGGTCTCGGAGCTACGGGGATTTTATAGTCATTTTCGAAGCGAATGGAGAATGGCCTACAGATGAGGAAATAGTCACGCAGGTCACGCGAGTCCCATGACGAGGGTGGAGAAACAAAAGCGCTCACCGGGAAACAATGGCAGTCCCCGGGCCAGTTTCGACCCAGATGGATACGGGTACTGAGCACGGTTAGTACATCTTGAACAACCTAGGTCCACAGCAAACACCAGCTGTTCAAATTTAGCATGTCCATTGTTCTTACATCAGTGGTCATGGGGAGCGGTCTCAGTTCAGCAAGCACACTTGCAGGCAGAACTTGGCAGAAAATCCCATCTCGACCAGGCCAGGGCTCCTGTTCCTGGGGTCTCCGTTGTAGATCTGGGGAGACGGTCGTGAGGCAGGATCAGATCTTCGGACCGTCCGTTACACCACCCTGTGATTCACGATTGTCAACAAGACAGTTCAACGTTGCGAAATCTTCAGGGCTCATCAATGTTTGTAGTATATCCCAAAAGACAGAAAATCAGGGGGAAGAGAAAAGGTGGGAAAAGATAGGGGAAAGGAAAGGAGACAAATAATGTGATTAAAACAATTTGCAATGTTAATTTAAAATAATTTTCAATAATAATTTCCATTTTCAAACAATCAAAACAAATCGCGAACAATTCTTTCACTTTGCTTACAATATAGTATGATTAAAAATAAACAATACAATACAATATAATCAATTTCTTACTGATAATATGATTCTCTTATTGCAAATTGATTTCTGCTATTCAAATGTAATATGGTTAAAATAAACAATACAATGCAACATAATTAAGCTCTTACTACTGGGTCAACTTTTACTATTCGAGTAGTTCGTCTTGTGTCAATCACTCTAGGAGTATCATCGACACATGAGACATCAACTAAATTGTATGCATTCATTACAGATGCTAACTGTGTTAACCGTTGCCTTATTTTCCAATTTATGATGTATAAAATGGCCGATAAAACAAAGCCAATCAGAACCAAAATCAAAAGAACAATAA
>WAAE01012318.1:0-18146 GCA_013400495.1 Nicator chloris | reverse complement strand
GCAGTGGATGTGATTTGTTTTGACTTCGGAAGGGCTTTTGACACTACCTCCGATACCATTTTTACAGAAAATGAATACGAGTTAAATAAGTGGAGAAGAAGGTGGACTGACAACTGGCTGAATGGCTCAAAGGGCTGCAGTCAGTGCTGGGAAGTCCAGATGAAGGAAACAGAATCCTTGTTACTACACCCACACTAATTAGTCAATAAGCCAGAATGAAAATAGAACAAGGTCTGTCAGGTAGCTGTAATGAGACATCATCAGATGACGTTCTACATGCTGGAGGCAAAATCTACCAGGTTTAAATTAAGATACAGAGTAGATTTACTAGAAAGCTTTTGTTTTCTTGATTCAAGCATTCATCATAATTTTAGACTAATAGCTAGAGTTCATCTTTTGTAATGATAAATTATGCCTGGATGAAACTTGTCTTGGCCTGCCCTTTATTTCATTCTTAGTTGTACTCCCTTAGTCTTTGAGGAACAAGTAGCCAAATTAGGAAGTCCTCTTACAAAATGATTTACAAGAAAGCAGGATTATTTCTGCAAACAATGGAAAAGTCCAGTTGTTGAATATCTGTTCACGAGAGAGGAAAATAAAATGAAATTATTTGGGGAAAAAAAAATCATGTCAAAAGGTCTTCACAGTGATGGAGATGCCACAGTGATATTGTGATCTGCTTGGTATGAGGTAAAAATTTATACACCAAAACTCCAGAGAGTAAAAGATTCACAGTTGCACACAGGATGTTAGTAGAAACAAAGTTGTAGAAGAAAATAAAGATCAAATACGAAATTATGGACAAAGGTCATGGAGAAAGGCAACATTTCTAAAAGAGAAAGCCTGAGATAGTATCTGTAAGCAATTCTAGTGACAAGGGAAAAAGGGAGGAGAATTGCGCCTGTTCATGTTTATTATTGCCAAATAGGCTGAAGAAAAAATCAACATCACTGCTATGGTATTTTCTTTCACTGGACCTAAAGGGCAGCACCAGTGGAATCTGCTGTTTGTGTTAAAGTGTCAGGAGGAGAAAGATCAAAGACGTGGAAACATCTGCTTTTAGAAGCCACTTGAAAAATAATTATGCAATAGCCTGTGAAAAACATCTGTTGAAAATGCTGCTGTCCACCCATCAAATAGAAGACAGACACTTCAAGAAAATATAAGAGAGACCGGAAGAAGATCAGGGCTCATTTTTCTCTTGAAACATCCATTACCTCAAATCTAAACTGAAACCCAAAGGCAAGTTTAGCAAAAGAAATATATGACAGAAGCAGGCAGCGTGATAGACCACCGCTGAACAGATGGTACAACCTGTTATTACATAATCAATACAAATAGAGCCAGAAACCATGCTTAGCATGTACTCATGCTGAAGACAAACAAATTGTTTCCTGGGAATTTTCGGCCCTCCCATTCACAGAATCTAAAGCTTTGCATTTAGTCATGGAGTTCTCTTCACAAGAGCAAGACAATTCCAGCTCCGAGCCTCCCTGCCAATCACTCAAAGGAACCTAAGTTCACATCAAACTAGATCTCCACTCATTATATGTGATTGATTTAACATCCAAACCTTTCAGGACAATACAGGACAAACCTTACTGAGCCCAATACAGTGTTGTGTTGACATGATTCTACCTGGATTGTAAAAAATGCTCTCTCCTTACCACTTTGATGTGCTGTGCACACTCAACAGCTCATTCAGTACCGGATACATGTCCTGACATAGGTGATTTTATCTTAACCATTTTAATCAGCAATTAAGATAGACAGTGCATATGTGCTGTTATCAGATTCCTGCTGATTAGCAGAAACTGGCTGAACTACAAGGCTTACCATTCTTCTACCCTGTGCCTACTTCAGCCAAAGTAAAGGAAGAGTTCACATTTTAGTTCTTAAAGAGCCAAGAAAGCAACACCTGACACCTTCCAACTTCTGCATCAAATAATCAGCATAGCTAACTTCATCTACATGTCAAATGACATATTGATGAGAGACTACATTGCATGTGACAGAAAGAGGCTGGGTACGAGACCCTTGTCTCTCTTGTATCCTCCACTTCATGCTCAAATTCAGTTGCATAAGAACTTCTGCCCTTCCTACCAAAAGAAATTCCCCTTGGGCCTCCGAACAGACCTCTCAAATAAACTGTGATGTGCTGCTGCATTTGCCTCACAAGTGGATATTTGTCAGTAGGAAGCAAACCAGTTGCTACAGACACAATATGATATCTAACATGCTTTGAGATCCTCAGGGGTAAGGATCAAGACACAGTAATCTAAAATATTTTTATACCAGTAAAAGAATGACTTCAAAATATAGTCACCTTGCTGCTTATCTGTCAGAAGAAAACAGAGCAAAGGGAGGAGATGTTTTAAACATGCCCAAAATAACTTTAAAGCAGATTTTTAATCCATAATAATTCACAGGAATTATATTCTCAAAACAAGCGTAATTGTAATGTTTTCTCTGCTTATTTTTATAAATAAAGATTTTTTATGAAAAGTTTTAGGCTCTGCTACTCCCATAAAGATAGTCTTTTCTGACCTGTCAACAGTGCTTAATGCAGATGGTTTAATGATTGTTTTGTTTTCTCTAAATTTTTTTAAAGGAACATTAATGAACCCAAAATTCAACCCCAATCTTCAGGGTTTGGTAAAAAACATCCAAGGTTTTCTGCCTAAAAGCATTTACAGATGAGGAGTAAAATGCACTGAGTATGACAGATTTAGGTATTTGTCAAGGAGTGGGAGGGCAGGTGGGAGAAAGCTATGAGTATGTGCTGCTGTCCTCAAGTGTTTCCTTGAAATCCATAGACTCCCAGCAGTGTTCCAAAACAAGATCAGTGTCAATCTTAAACATTCCTTTGCCCATAGAAGAGCTCTCTTCTAATTCCCATGGAAGAATACATGTTTTGGAGATCTGGGAAGGAAATTTATGAAAGCAAAGCTGTTCTATTCCCTAAGTTAACAGGACAGAGGATGAGCTCTGCCTATCACTTCACTTTAAATTAACTGGATAAGAGAAAAGATACTGAACTATATTGCCCTTTGGAATATTTTGCTCATTTAAACAATGCAAAATTTGGCTCAAATACACCATCTTCAAATTCCTCTCTCTTGCAGCTGGAATGAAGTGAAGACATCAACTGAAGAGCAACTTAAATATTTTAACAGAGCACAATACATTCTGGTTTTGTGCTCCAAAGTACATGGAAGTCTATATTATGGAAAGGGATTCCCGGATTAGAGCAGGTTTGCCTGTGGCTTTTGGGAAGTGCAGCAATTGGCTTCAGTCTAGAATTTCCACAGCTAACATAGGTCAAGTGTGTCAGACCAATTTCCATGTCAGTAGACCGGCATATGCACGTAAGTGCTACATGGTTGCTCCCTGACTGTAAATGATCTAGTAACAGTTCATTACAATGCTGCCACTGACTTCTAGTGCCAGTTAATTTAACAGTCAGTGTAATTTATTCGAAAACCTTGGGTACCATGTAATCTGCATTAAAAGCAGAAATTGCCATCTAGTGACAATTTCCAGTTGCCTGGGGTGGCTGGGGGAGTGAATAACTGTGCTTACTAACGCATTTTTGGGGTTTTTTTAAGAATAACTAGAAAAGGAAATCCCGGCATCTTGACAGATGTGAAGACTGACCTACACAGAGAAGCTAATTTGGATTACAGGAGAGTATGAATTTAAAGGTAAATCTTCATGATTAACCCCTGAGATAGCAACTTCTGGTATAATTTGTCTTGCACAGACTTGCCTGAGAATTTGTGCAGAAAATTAATCTGAGGCAATTTATCAGAAGAAGCCTCTTTGGAACAATTTCCTATAACAAAATCCCTGGGTCTTCTTGTTCAAATGATGTTAGTTTGTACATTCAAGTCTTTTTCTACACCTGACTGGGCTGTCACCTACACGAGTTGCTCAGCTCCCCTGGGATCTGCTCCCCAGCTCTACTAGTGAAGGAGCAAAAGTGTGATGGAGGCTCCCCTGTGCAGAGGCTCACACTCACATTTTCACCCAGCAGTGCTCTCTTTAATGTTCACAGCCAAACTTCATGCACATGGGTTAACACAATTCCTAGAAGACACTCGAGTAAAAGAATTAACCACTTTCTCACGTATGAATGAGATGCAATCAACACATCAGTGAGACAAACTGTTTAATTCCTACATACTGAGCAGGGACGGCTCCCGTCCAGCAAATGGGCTTTGGCCCATGCCATAAATCACCACAAGCAGTGAAAACCCTGGAAATCTTGGCCTCTCTGGAAGAAACAGAATTAATCTGGTCTTTAGACATTTGGGTGAGGAAAATACAATGTATGAAGCTGCTCACAGAAGGCCATGAACCGCTTGTATTGTGTCAGGTTCTGAAAGCAACACCTGATAGTCAATTAAATGTACTTAGAACACATGGAATCAGACAGGTTTGATTTCTGTCAGCTGCCTTATGAATCCTCTAGTCTTACCACCTGCTTATCTTATGGGTCTCAAAAATTATTTTAAGTTAATCAGCCTTTAATTAATATTATGCCCATTTGCACTTAGAAATCTTGTAGGATTTTCCAGATTATTCAGGTATGTTCCAAACTATCCACTTTACAGCAGAAGGAAGTAGCTTATCAGCTAAAGAACAATGATGTTAGCAATTTTTCTTATATTTTTGCTACCAGCCAACATAGAGATTTAATTTTTAATTTTATTTTTTTTAACAATAAATCAATCTACCCTAAACAAAAATATGTAGTTCCTTGTCTGGGACACTAAAGATGTGAACGTAAAGTACCACAGAACTTGGAATTTTGTGGAAACTATTACAAGTGGAATGAAACTCTATATATTAGTGGAGCCTAGCCAAGACAGTTTAGTTCTCTACGTGTACAGATAAAATTTAAACTAGCAGAATTTAAAATAAAAGACAAAACTTGAACCTCAGTGCAGTTTTTGAAACACTTTTGCTATTGTTTCTTAGCTCCATGTACCATTTTTAAGCATCTTCCACCTGCTAATGCATAAAAACAGTACGTCTCTGGAATTTGCAAGTAACCTGATGTATGAATTTTAGTTTATTTGTGGAGTCTTGACTATGGGGGGGTAGAAAGTGAAAAATATACTGTTTTCTTCCTTCAAAATTCTCCTTCTATCACTTTTTTCATTTTTATTAAGGCTGAAATAGATCTTGCATCAACAAAAGCATAAGCCTCTGCAGTTTGAAATAAAGCAGTAACTGCATCCAGGTGTAGCAGCACCAAATTCTCATTCTCTGTGGACTGCACATGTTCTCTAGCATCCCAGGTCTGTAAGAGCAAACCTTGAGAAGCTGGTTGTATCAGGTCTTCTACACCTCATTAGCTACAGCAGCTCATTTTCTAATACCCGTTCTATTGCCCCCCCTGCATGACACTGCATCCTCTGCGCCACAGACACAACTCTGGAGCAGAGCATTAGCAGAACATTGGGCTCTTAGCAACATAAGAAGCCTCAGCAGTGCAGTCTCTGGGTCTCTGCACAGAGCATTTGAATCACTCCCTTGGATTTGAGTAGCTAGATTCTGCCTAAGTTTTTCTTTATGCACCTAAGTGCTTTTTTGGATCTCACTCTAAATTCTTACATATCATAATAACCTTTTCCAAAAACTCCATTAATTTCTCCAGCAGTTTTCAAAAGAACATGAGATTATTTCACTAAACAACAAAATAAAGCATGTATTAAATTGTTTTTCTGGTTTGAAATGAACTATGAAAGAAAACACATCTGCAAAGTAAACCTAAAATACTGGTTTGAGTGTTTAAACCACTTTATAATAAAATATACATGTAGTGACTTCTGAGACCCTACTGTTGTTAGATCATAAAATCTATTGCTTAACTGATATCAACAAATGTATAAAAACACCTAATTAACCACTTATATGAACACACTTTGCTTGTCCACACCAAGAAACATAAACACTGCACAAAAATCTTTGCAATGTCCTCCACACTACTGAGAGATTACTCAGCATCTGCATGAAAACACACTCCTTCTGCAAGGGAACACAGGATTAAATAAATACTACATGATCTAGAAACAGCAGGACATCTAGTCCAGGCAAGTATAATGACTTTGCTGTGTTTTCTTGGGAAAAAAAAAATACTCTCTTTTGTCCTTTCAGAACCCCAAGACAGAGATAACCAGCATCATTTCTCAGGGTTGGTGTCATGAAATGAATTAAAATAGGTTGCTAATATTAAATGAGAAAGCATCCATATACATAGAGCTTAATAAGGCCACTCTCCCCTTCTCTTTACCGTGTAAAATGGTAAGGTTTTCAACTCATCACCCTTACAAGAACTATCTTTTATTCCTCCTGGCAGACTTTTAGTATTCAAGCTGGAAGGTGTGGGTTCTACTTTCATCTTCTTTTGATTTATATAATGATCCTGTTTGTTTTTATGAGCTCAGTATACTGTCAACAACAACGGGACTCTCAGCTGGGCTTTGTGGATCCTGAGGCTGAGCTGAAATTGAATTTAAACGGCTCTGAAGTTTGTCTGAACCACAACCTTCAGATTCATGACCAAACTTAGGATGGAATGAGACCCATGTTCTGTCCCAGGGCCATTCTTCTTCCACATGGTTGTTTCATGCCCTTGACACTCCAAGGATAACATCCCCCAGGAGGGATGGAGGTTTTGCTTCTCTCAACAGCAGAAAAGATATAATACTAGGAGAGACATGCCCCTTGGAGCTGAAAAAGGATGGCTATATAGACATTATCAGCCCATGTTTCTGACCTCTTCAAGAAAGTAACGGAAGTAGGTGAGCATGCCAAATCTCTAACCACAAAATTAAATTTCAATGTTCATATTTTCGATCAGTGTTTTAACTAAAAGGATGCATAAAATGTAAATTTGGAACAGAAAAAAAGAATCAAGGTAATATAAAAGATCTATAAAAGTGTCCTCTTAGGGGGAAATATCCATTAAGTCTTTATCTGCAATGGCTCACCCTCACTTTCCATGAAAATTTCTGTAAATGAAGAAAATATATTAGAAAAAAAAAATTCTAATTAAATTACTCTTGTAATTTAAGCTATTGATAAAGTAATTGCAAACTTCATTAACGTGATATTAATTTCTGTGGCTTCATTTGTTAATGGAGGACCCAAAAATACCTTTCAATAGGTATTTTGCTCCTATTGGTAGGAGCAAAAGCAACAAAGAGCATTCTGTGCTCTCCCAGGTTGCGACACGTGAAAAGTTCTTGTTTTGTTCTGCTAAAGAACGTTTCAAGCACAAGTTCAAACTATTTATGTCTAAGTCAGAGGTTACCTCCCACTAAATTCAAAAGCACCAAGAGATGGACCTTCAAAAAGATTCAAATACGAGAGGATGTTCATGTCCATATGAACATCAAAGGTGTCCATATGAAACCAAATATTTTATTTCTATTCCACATCCTGTTCTTCCATACCTCTAACATGCTGTATTTACTCTCAGCTTCTAAAATATATTATTTTTTAAGATGAGGGGTGTGAGGGAAGCAGAGAAACAGGGAAGGCCAGACTAAGATTACAAAACCATACCACATTTTCAGCAACTAGCTGATGTCCTATGAAACAGGATTTCAAACTATCTTTGGATTCCCTACTAACAAATTCCCTGGAGCTTTCTGTATATGATAATAGCAAATTTTCCCTCCTTTTTTTTTTTTTTTTTTTTTTTTTAATGATTCTTCAGAAAGGACACAAACTGATCCTTTGCAGAGATAGTGCTTTTTATCTACAGGGACTTTATAAACAAATTGATCCAGATGTTTTGCTTTAGAACTCTCCAGACATAGTAAATTATTCCTTACTACATCAACACTTCATTTCCTCTATCTGCAACTAACATCTCAAAACAGAATCCTTTTCAAAAGACAAATAATTGAAGTGTTGTATCAGCATTAACAAGACCATTTGGACACTTTCTTTTAAAAAAATCTGTCTTCTATATATGGATACATTTGGTTACATGTAATCATTTCCAGAAAGTATCAAGATCAAATGTATTAAGAATGTATTTGGAAACTTTTCCTAAGTCACTGAAAATTTATCAAAGAAATCCTAAGAATTTTATTTTTCTTTTGTTACATGATTTGTCACATTTATCTTTAAAAAACCCCCTGGACGTGGAATGGTAATGGTCTCCAAAGTCTGAGTAAAAACTCAGACAGCAACTAGTCTATGCAATTAGAATGAAACTGAAGTGAGGAAAAGTACAAAGAGACAGAATAGGTATATGGACTAGGTAAAAGATATTTAAGAATATTTGACAATATACATTCAAAAATCAATGGAGAAGAAAGAAACCTGCTCCCTGTGTTTCTTGGTGACATGCCAAATAGACTGCTGCTCAGAAATGCATATATAGAATTTTAATTAATTCTTTTTTAAAAAAAGCAACAAAAAGAGTTAATTTACTTTAAAGATATAAGGAGCTCCCAGAATTATGAAGACATTTATATTACCTGTAAAAAGAGCCCTATTAAATATATCCCAGATGAATAGACTGTATCACAACACATTTTGCTAACTACCTTAACTGTCTTTGGATTTTTTCTTGCAGTTTAAAATATAAATGTTTCTCTGTAACATCAAAACAATTTCTCCTTTTTACATGTTTTCTGAAGATCTCATGCTGTCAAATACAGCAACCAGATTTCTATCCTGTGCTTCCTGAATTAGAATATTTGCTTTAAAATTAAATCATTGGTAGCTTTCCAGTTACCAGTAAGGACAGTGGGATCAACTGAGTACACAGCAACAGATTATGAAGCAGGTGGCTTGAGGCTAAATCTAAACAGTTTCCTCACATAGCTTTGTAAAGTGGGGTGCAGATAACTCCTAATGAGTGTTAAGGGCTGTCTAGTCACTTAGTTGTATACAAGGTCTAGACAGGTCAAGGTCTAAGGATCAGAGCTTCTAATTACATTCTATTAAATACTTGTTAGTTGTAAAAGATGTCACTAGAAGACCATCAGAGATATGGTGTCTAATTACTAAATATTAGTGCCCTCATAAGACCCTCAGGACTTGAAAAACTATGATAAGATACTGAAAAAGAAAAAGAGACAGCCAAAAACAAGGTGAATTTGAGGACACAGCTGAAAATTGAGGTCATTGTTCTATATCACATTCCCCATGTAAAAGAGGAATTTGAAACTCATCATCTATTGAATCAGTCGGTATTTGGCAGCATCGTTTCTAATGTTGAGTTAAACCATTTAGGAGACAGACTCAGAGAGTCTTTCATTGCAAAATGAGCAAATAATGAAATATGTTTATTTCATAACCTGTATTTGTTACAAACACAACTCACTGAACTGTTGCTCATTCCCTAAAAGCTAATAAAAAGGAGAAATAATTATGACTAAAACCAGCATGCTTTTTTACTTCCTTTAAATAAAAACCTCATGTGAAAGCTCTTGTGGTTTGGTGATAGTGTGGTGTTGCTGACTGGCAGGGCAGGATTTGGCAATGCAGCCCCCCAAAGGCTGTTGTGGTCTTTTTCTCCCAGCACTCACACTAGGACAATACACCGAGTTGGACAGCTAAAAGGGAAAAGCACCTGTTAGGCAGGAATTCTGCAAAGACATATCTTAAAACGGCAACAACCCAAGTGAGTAGTAAGTAAATAACAGGCCCAGGCTTTGGCTAGTTGGGAAAGGCACCCACAGCCAGGAACAGCAGCACCCAACTGGGTCATGAGCAAAGGTAATGCCTGCGTCTCTGGTCAGGGAGTGCAGTATGCCGTGCTAAGGACTGATCTTGTCCAGCTGGGAAGATGATCCCAGGAGACAGAAATATGGTCCCCAGGGTTAGGAGAAAATTTCCTGAGGTTCCCTTTCAGGGCAGTACAGCAGTGCTGGAAAAACTCCAAAGTACTCTGNCAGGAGACAGAAATATGGTCCCCAGGGTTAGGAGAAAATTTCCTGAGGTTCCCTTTCAGGGCAGTACAGCAGTGCTGGAAAAACTCCAAAGTACTCTGGCATCTTCCTTCCTTCCTTCCTTCCTTCCTTCCTTCCTTCCTTCCTTTTTTTCCTTTCTTCCTTTCTATTTGGGCACCCAGAAACATGACACTGTTCAGACCTCTTGGACCTATGAAACATTTTGGAAAATGAAAGACTCCAGGTTTTATCATGACCTCTGGTGCTTCTCAATCTCCTGACAGCCCTCAAATTACCTGGACTGCAGCCTTGCTTGCAATATCTTGGCTCTGCTGTTCCCTGTCTGCCTGGAACCAATTAATGCATTAGCAAAAAAAAAAAAAAAAAAAAAAAAAAAAATTAATCATTCTTTTCTGAATCTCAAAAGATTCAAGTTTTGGACAGACCTTTATGGAGATGGGGCTGAACAGTGTTACCCCTTCCTAGCTGACAAAAAGTTTTACTATTTATTTCCCTTTTTACCAACTGCCATCTAAGTTGTGGAACTGCATTTATCAGGCTTGCTTCCCTTCCCTCTGTCCTATATAGCACCCTGGTAGAAGCTAAAAAAGGGCACCACCTTCTACTCACACTCTCCCCTTTTTCCTCACAGGATTCAAACTGTCCAGTACAAGGTGGCAAGAATTTCCACTTTGTCATCTTGTCTTTTGGAGTGCATCTTTTTTTAACCTCAAACTGCAACATTCCAACGCCAACGGGAACACACAACCTTTTTTACCTCACTCATAAATGGAATAACTTCCTTCTTCCTTCCTCTGAGGTAAATCTCAGAACCTCTTAAACCTCTTCAGTTTCCTGTAATCCTATCTATCCAGAAAAGCACCTTTTAGTACCATTCCCTTCTCCTGACATAGAGCTTCATCCTCCCTGAGACTCACAATCACTCCTCCTGCCCTGACTATTCTCCACCAACCCCTCCCACAGGCTCAGGGCATCCCTAAGCACATACTAAGGCTGAGAGAGTCCTTAGACTCAAAATCTGAGGATACCCTCGCTCCTGACAAGCCTCTGCCTCCTCCTCCTACTCCATTCTATTTCTGGTCCTTGATAAGAAGAAAAGGAGGCTGCAAGCCTGTGAGAGCAACTCACATCAGCAGTGCACCAAACACTGCCTTTGCTCTACCAAATCAGTCTCTAGATGCTCCTCAGGGCCAGCACCATTTAATAAAATCACTCCCCGCCCACAGTAAGCAGAGAGCAGCACAGGCACAGCAGGATGGGGTTCAGTCACCCCTAGTGCCAGAAAGACGTAGCTGAACCTCAGGCAGCTGAGCCACTCCACAGGTCTCCACGTCCTGCAATCCCAGAGCTACCAGAAGGCCCTGATCCCAACTACAACTTCTTTTAACTTTTGGCCCTTTACCAGATTTTCATTTCTGTCCCAAAATACTCCTGTATTTCTTTTTTTTTCCCTTAAAAACACAAGAGCAGGCTTTTTAAAATGTCAATTAACCAAGAACAGAGGGGAAATGACACATCAGGAGTAAAATGGAGCACTCAATTCTCTGGCTTGCTAATTAGGATTTATGTACTGGAAAAATCCAATTCCTGGCACCGGTGACTTAATAAAGAAATGAAAAAATGTCTGGAAAATTGGAAAAACTGGTATAATTGTCTAAAAAACTAGCACATCTGGTCATTTCCCCACACATTGTTATTAGCACCACAATTATTTCAGCAGGAGGCGAGCTGGGAAGAAGTAATACATGACCAATGAAGAAAAGCAGTAGCAAGAAAACCTATCATTCAGGCACTAACTCCTGAGAGAAAGCAGACTTGGCCCTAAAAAGAAAAGTCTATTTTAACATGCACCTCTTTAAACACTGATTTATAGTGTTTAAACTGGAGATAATTATTTCCACTAGGGGTATCGCAACTGCAAAATTACCTTGTTCTTTCTGTGAAGTCGTTTACATTGGTACATGAATTACTAATGTTTGCTACTTACCTGCTTTTTCTAGGGGTAGGGAGGAAAATATGAGGTGCAAAACAAGATAAAACAGATCCCCAGATAGCAATTCATACAGCATGGAAGTGTGTGTGAAGAGGATTCACTTACATGCTCCTGAGACTGTAATGCTTAGCATAAAGGTTTTCCAGATCATACCACTGACTCTGGTAAGTTACTTGTCCTTTTTTCATAATTGTTTTTATGAGGAAAGCAAGAAAAAAAAGTCCCAGGAATAATGCCAATGACAGTTGCGCTTTGTTGATTCTCCTTTGAGTTTTTTGCTTTTATATATATGTATGGTAATATTTCATGATATGATCATTTTGACTGTTTAATGGGGTTCTCTTTCTTCTTCTCTCTCCTGCAGCATAATCCTTCAGGAATCTTACATAGAATAAGCCTCTTGCTAACATATTGATTACTAAGACATTTTTCTTTTAAAAAATATGCATAAAATTATCAGCCATGCTTCAAAAGTAAAGTATGTTAATTTATGTTGTAGCTAAATTGGGCAAGATCCAGTAAGGGAGTTAGCCAATTCAGCTAACAGCTAGGCACTGTAACACCTATCTTTCAGTACCTCAGATCCCACAGGAAAATTCAAAATAGGGAATCTTGGGCTCTCTATTCAATTCAGAGGATAAATTAACGTCTCAGAATTTAATTCAAAGCACCGAACATACCATGCCAGCAGCTGATGGAAACATATTCAGACGGCAACCCCCTGAAAGTGGCCTAGATGAGTGCTATGCTTTAAATCCTGATCATTCACATTAGCAGTGTCATTTACAGAGTCTCCAGAGCCCAGAAGTCTCAACTTATGTTACACATCTATCTCTGTGGGGAAAAAAAACAAAACACAAAAACAACAAACAAACAAACAAAAATCCATGGTTCATGCTTTCCTATTAAAAGTAGGTTAGGAAAGCAGATGGGCTCCTGTCTTCATACAATCACCCAGTAATTGCCCAGGCAGTAAAGGATCTCATATCTTCTCTTAGCTCAAGGGAGCTCACAATCACATCTCCAAAGAAATGTTCCTACTTGCAAGTATGTTCAATCCCTGAACCACAGTCAAGAAGCTCTGAGCCCAAAACAGACAGCAAAAACTGAAGCACAACAGATCAGTAGCTTTACTTGTAAGGAGGCATCCCTTCTCCTCTTCTATCAAGACTTTACTTTATCAAGCAGCAGCTCCATGGAAAATGCACAGTATTTCCACAGAGCAGGGAGAAGAAACACATCTCTGTGTAATCTGAGTCCTTCTTCACTTGCATGCTCAAGTGAACAGTGAAACAACGCTGAGTAGTCAACTACTGCCTACCCAGTGGCAAAAGCTTCATGGAGTAAGATAGAAAATGCTCTGCCACACAAAACAAGCCTAAATGACAGCCTAGAGCCTGGGTAGAACTCATGCAGTGGAAGATGTAGGATTTTGTCTTATTGGATAAAAGGGAACTGCAGCGTTCTCACTCAATCTGCTCAAGTATCTCAATCTTTAGGCTGCATGAAACCCCTTGTGGTGACCTTTAGAAATAAGTCAACAGCTGCTACTCTTTTTTTTCTTTTTTCTGAAATGACTGAATGCCCCAGCATGTGAATACCCTTTACAGATTAAGCCCATCTGAAATTCATAAACCTGCCAGCTTTGCCTTTCCCACACTGATATATCATCTACCTCTTTAATTTATTAAACTTCTTCTTACATGTCTTTTGACCTTATTCAAACACCAACTAATTTATTCCAAAATATGCTGCTTCAACATGTTTGGTTTTTATCTCTTGAAACTAGCAAAACATTCTTCCCTGTCCCAAAAAAAGTGGTCAACAAAACCCATATTCATCTCAACCATGTCAAGATTTTACTGTTAAGCATACCAAAGAGACACAGGGAAAGGGGAGAAAAGCATAAACTTGGACTAATGGGCTTTCTGTGCTACAACTTGGAATGAAAAAGAGCATCTCAGCAACTCCATAAAGAACAAATTTATTTGCTGTTTACAGTTACCAGATATTTTGTTCCCATCCACATACAGAGCTGTTCTACTTTTTTATATTTTATACTAATACGTGAAGACATAAGCAGAGGAATACTCTATTGCTAGATCCCTTTCAGGTTAGTATGTGATTTAGATATTGAGATGCTTTGTTTTGTCCATGTTAAGGTGTGTGTACAAAAGACAACACTGAGGCTCCTGGGGAATACGTAGACAAGACAGTCAGTGACTCTTGATCCCTGGATGATGGTGAGTCATAGCTGGATGGCAGAAATCCTCTGTTATTACTGCTCATTTCTACCCACTTTGTTTTTAAATCAATCTCTGCTAGCCATAGTGGCCGACATGCTCAAATTTTCCATGAAGGAGCTCCTCAGCTGTACTTATCTACACCTGGAAATATCTGACCCCTTGCTTCACCAATGACCTTTGGCTCCACAACAGAACTACCCTACGCACTTTAGCCATTTCTAACATCCAGATGGACAAAAAATTCCATGAGAAAAGTAGAGCACAGGGGTCAGCTGTAATGTCTATCATTTCACCATTCAGTTTAATCCGTGTTCATAAATCAGTGCCCATGAAAAGCATGGTATTTCCATGAAAGGGCATTCCAGTTTCAGATGGGGGCACAAGGGAAGAAAGAGTTCATGATCTCTTTTGACATTTTTAATTAAAATAATTTTTTTTAATCTTAATAAAGATCATAAAATCATATAGGAGCAGTTGCCTTGATGTCTGTTGTGCTTATAATTAACCTTTGGTCTCAGACATTAGACAGTGAATTCTGGATTCCTGAGGCATTAATTACGTGGTAGTTATCCTGTAATTAGTTTGAAATCAGTCTCTTTGAGACACTTGTACTAAAGACCCATGTCATTAGAGGGTATCCATGCAGTTGAATCATCACATTTTATGAGGGATCATTTTGTTGTTTGGCCTCCAGTGGCTCCAGTGACTGTTGCCCCATTCAATGTTTGCAGATTCTCATCAGCTCACACTGAAAAACCAGTATCATCAATAGTCTAGAAATGCACTTTTCCCTGCATTACCCCTCCTACCATGCCCACTCTCATCCACAAATGATTATTGGCCAAGATTTCAAAAACTGATCACTGATGTCCACTTCCCCAGAGGTGCAACTGAAAACGCCAAATTTTATATTTCACCCCTTAGATAACCTGCAAGAATCAGATGCTTCAAAGGGACTAGATACAAAGAATCTAATTTTTTTTTTTTTAATTTTAGACACTACAATCAAACCAGATTATCTAATGAACATCATTTTAAGTCATCGGTTTTGCTTTTTTCACATTAATATATGCAATATATTATAAATAATAACTTGTTTACTATGTATACTTCAAGTGCCAACAACGGCTAATAGGGTTGTGTCACAAAAAATCAGAATCAAATACCACTTCTCCAACACAAGGGAAGAATAATTTGTGAAGAGTTTTACATCTTTGTATCTTGGTGCACTTTGACAAAATAGCGTAAGTGTTCTCAGGCATACTTCGCCTAACAAGGAGCTGAAGTGCAGAAGGGTCACCAGGTGTGTTCCATGCAGAGCTGGAAGCACAAAGAACAGCTCCTCTAAATATTAGCCCTCTGCATATGTTTTTCTTTCCCCTTATTTATCTCCCTTCTCTATTAGAAATTCTGCTGTCAATGACTCTCATGATCGACCACATCATATTACAAACTCAAGAGAGTGAAAACTAAACAACTGCCGAAATTATTCATTTCTTTCAAAAGTGAGACTATTCTGATGTCTTTGTTTCTTCTTTTTGTTTTAAAACACTTTTTTATTTGTTCAGCAAGTAACACAGGCTTCGATTAAGATTTTCTTTGTTAAAGAATCCACATTTTCACTCCTGCTGTTCTTTTGAGAAAGAAATGAATACCTATCCTCTGAGATATGCAGGAAATCACCGGGAAAACTATAACAGAGCAGACTTGGCATTTCTTAAATTTCTAAATAAAAATCAAACACAAAAAAAATTAACATGCTTTATAGAACATAAAGCGGCAAAGAGGACTTATGCCAAAGCTTAAAATAAATTCTTTCAAACCTTCATAAAAGAAAGGGGGGGTAGAGGGACCATCATTAAGCTGGATTCCATGGAAAGAGGGTTGTTGTGCTTTGGAGTTTTTTTGGTTTGGACTATTTTTTTTAAGAGCTAAAAGAAATTCCAAGGCTTACACTTGCCTTGGAGCCTCAATGCCAATTTTTGTGGTTTTACAACCACAGTTTCTTAATTTTCTTTGTTTTTTCTTTCTTTTTTCTTTTTTTTTTTTTTTTTGAGAGAGAGAGGGAGGAGTTGTTTGTTTGTTTTTCTAAAGCATTTCTCTCTTTCCTATTGTCATGTATGATACCCACACACTAAACAAGGGAAACTAACACCAAAGGGCATACAGAGAAACTGCCTATTTAAACCAAATGGCGTTTTCCCTTCATCACCAAAGTCTAAAGGCTCTAACCAGCAGGACTGTCAAAGTGAGAATGACATTTCACCTCTCTTCTCAAACTGTTATTGAAGTCCTACAGGACCTCAACTCCTCCACCAGTTTCTTTTCAAGCCTTTTACAGACGCATCATTTCCAAGATGGAATTCTACCCAAAATGCATATCAATGTACAAGACAAACAGGATGAGGGTACAAAATAGAGTACTTTTTCATTCCTCCTTTCCTTACACTTGCAATTAGGTTACTGTTACAGGCACTATGTCTACTAGGAAGGAGAATGTGCAAACTATCATTGTCATATTATGAGTACTTTGCCCACTCTTGGCTGGCACCAAATAAAATGGAAGAAACTTCTGCATGCACAAGTCTTCTCTGCATCCAACTTACACAGGTTTATGAGAGTAGTCAAGGGAAAGCCAGGTTCTGACTGTGACACTGTGAGCTCCTTCATCCACTGTCCTGGGTAGCTTTAATATTTATGCTTTTTATCTTAAAAACCTCTATGAAGAAAAAGCGAAGTTTTGGGGTTTTCTGATTGCTTCAGGCTTCTGCTAATTTGTCATACTGTGGTTTATCTTATGGAAGGGGAAAGAGAACATCCTTTCGTGATTGTGATGCCCATGATTTTGCAATCTGTTTGAAGAATTAAATAACTAAAAGCTTCTTAACAGTAGCTTAAAATAAACAGTGACATTGTCCTTGGCCTGTGTACAGTATTTCTTGGTTTAGGTGGTGGGTTTTGGCAAGGGGAGGGAGATGAGAGCAAGATGTTTCCCTCTGCCATTTTTCTTCCTGTACACTGCTAGAAAATCTGGTCTTACCTGTCAGCATCCCCAAGGTCACAGAGATTGCTCCCTTGTATTTCCAGATTATATCAATGAACCCGAAATTCTCCCCAAATAAAAGGGGAGACAAAAACAAAGTTTTACAGATACCCTGCTTCAATCATGGGACCTACCCAGACTCGTTGCCTGCAATATCTTTGAAGACAAAGGACCTTTAAGGCATCCATCCTTCCCAGAGACCAGGATAGGGACAGTCAATTCCATATTATGCTGTGTGGATTGCCTGTGATTCAGACTTGCTTGGGACAGTCTGCACTGTTCTCACAAGCAGCATACCACAAGGCAAAAGCTGACTTGTTGATGGTTCCTAGTGACTAAGTTTTGACAACATTAGTAAAGCATTTTACAGTTTCTTGTAGTTTCTTTCCGATTTATTTGACTATTTTCTGTTTAAATTACAACACCACCATAGAAGTCATTCGGGCCAATTTTACTGATGTTCACTACATCACAAACTGATAAGCCACAAGGGTGTTAGCTTCCCTCTGCATTCTAAGGACTGCTCATGCTTTTTGTAGCAAAGTCAAAGCAGGACTCTCAGAAGAACAGTTTAGAAAGAATTAGTTGGTTTAAGACTTGTTGTTTACTTCTTAAGCCCATGAAAAATTTATTGCTCTAATAAAAACTGAGTAAAAATAAATGAAAGGAACATTAAATTAAAGAAAATTAAGTTGAGAAGCTTGACTAAACTGATCTCTTCTATGACAAGGTGACCCACTTGTAGATGAGGGAAGGCTGTGGATGTTTTCTACCCAGTCTTTAGTAAAGCCTTTGACATTGTTTCCCACTGGATTGTCCTAGAGAAACTGCCCACTTATGGCTTGGACTGGCATGCTCTTTAGTGGGTAATAAACTGACTGTAGGGCTGAAACCAAAGATTTACAGTGACTGGATTAACA